>CM064863.1:16165221-16399463 GCA_032719365.1 Prinsepia uniflora
GATTGTATAACTCAAATGGGCCTTAGGCCCGATTTCTCATCAATTCAACTAGACTCCAAGTCCGAGAGTTTCCAATCAAAAGGGTCTCATGCCGGATTTCATAATTCCAAATCCGAAATCATTTCATTTAAACCATCATAGAAAACATAGCGCGTATAAGCGCCATATAAACCCGAAAACCTCGAAATACGTGCAAATACGTAAAGACTAAGCTACCAAAAACAAATGCACTCATGGCATCACAAAACATGTTCTAAAACACTTATAACACATTTATGCATGCATCAATTTAGGAAGAAAGGTTCACTCACAGACCGTCCGAAGCCACGCCTCGATACGCGCGCCATAAGCCTCTCCCGGGCCAATCATCGTCTCTGGGGCTCCCGAACCTGTCCAAATCGTAATAGAGGGTTACTAACTACTTAAATAACCCTCACTAAAGCCCCGTAATATTTAGCTATTTTTAACATCGATCCTAAACCTTCAGACATCCCGAACTGTATCGAGACAATACCCGATCGACTAGAAACCAGTCCCAAAATGTTCGTTACATCGAATAGATGAATTTACATGTTGGAACCTTCCCCAAAGAACCGCTCATGCTCCTATATGGGCCACCCGAAGTGGCTGCGTGTGGGAGCCACGTGCCAGTTACCGTGCAGTCGTCTTCAACCCAGCGACGGCTGGTCCGGCCGGTTCACTGGTTCGGCCGGTCCAGTTAGACCGGCGTGACCGGTCCGACCCTATAACTCATATATTTTCCGTCCAATTACTTCCAATCCAATCCTAATCTTCTTATTTCATCCCTAGAAATCTATTGGTGTGATGAAACCTAAGAAAAACCATTAAACCCGACCCGTTCAATTCCTCCACCCACGGGTCAATTTTTCAATCCTTCCCCTTGGAAACACCGCCCCTCTCCGCCGTCAAAACCCATCCCAAGGCACTCCTAATAACCCAAAGAACCTCCCCCAATCACTAGAAATCAACCCCAACGTCTAAAACCCGAAATGAAATTTTTGAACGTAAAACACATACCTTGTCGGTTCTACGACCACCGTGCACGGCGGCTCCTGATCCTGCCTCCATATTCATCGTTTCAATCTCGGGGCTCCTGATCCTGCCTCCATATTCATCGTTTCAATCTCCTCTCTCTCTTTCCCTAACATGCCACAAGTATTGGATTAGGTTTAGGGGGGTGGTGAGTGTGGTTTGTACAAAATGGGGGCTTCGAGTTTGGTTTGGACGAACACGGGCAAAGGGAATGCATGTAACGACCCATACTGGAAATTAGGGTTAAGACTGTGATTAAGATGGGATTAGTGAGTCAATTGGTGTTTAGTTGGTACCGATAGGTCCGTTGGTGTAGAATGACGATTTTGCCCCTAGTTTGGGCCAATAGTTGAATTTTAGTTCGAGTGGTCAATTGGGTATTGACCGATGACTGTGTCGTAGTTTGGGACGTCACGAGTCCGTAGACAAGTGGTACGCCCGATTCCGACATCCGAGGAAGATGTTATGATGTTCGGAAGGTTGAGGGCATTACCGTAATTTGGGTAAAATATGGGGAAAAGTTGAATTTTCGTACGATCGGGTTTTGACATGTTGACCTAGGACCGTTAGGCAGATCTCGTCATCCTGAATTCAACGACAGGCGGCACGTGTTCATCGGACCTAAGATGAGTGAGTTACGGGTTTGGAACGGTAAGGGCAAAATTGTAATTTTGGAGTTAAAGAAGGGCATTTTGGTCTTTTGGCTGCTTGGGCTTGGTGCAGCCGGATTTGGACAAGTGTCCAGGGCAGAGAGGAGATTTTTGTGTGAGGCTTGAGGGGATGGTGACACGTGGGGCTTGGCTAGAGGGTTCTAGTCAGTGCACGGGTGTTTCAAAATCGTGCAAGTGTGTGTGCCCGTGTGTGTGTTCTAACCAGAGAGAAACAGAGACTGAGAGATTGGGAGAATTGATCGGTGACCGTGTGTGTTTGTGCGAATTGGTGAGTGTGTAAGTGACTAAGGGAAGCTGAGAGTGTGAGGATTGAGTGGTGAGGACTGCTCGTGTACGGGAAACTGGTGTGAGAAGGGGGAGAGTTGACGGGAAAAACAGAGAGTACATAGTAGAGGTGAGAGATCGTGGTGGTGGTGTGGCCGTGTACTGTGCAATTGGGCTCGACAGGGGGCGAGGACGGCTCTGTGGACTCCAGGGAGTGCGGCGGTGAGCACGGCGGCGATCGACGACAGGTAATTTCTTCTCCCCGTACGTTTGCTCTATTTTGGCCGTGAAGTTCAAACCGGAAGTCGTGAAGTCTGGGGTTGAGTCGACGGTTTTGGTGAGTTGGGTGAGACTCAAGGAGGTCCTAGGAAGCGTCTTGTGTTGCCACCGTGACGGGGGAGGACTTGGGTGGACAGATCGTGAAACAGGGGACAGTTTGGGTTTTGGCTTCGAGCTTGAGTCGACGGGTTAGGGACGGTGTCGTGGTGTTTGAGTGAGGGGGATAGGTTCCTTAGGACGGGACGATGAAGATGGTGAAGAGAGGGAGGAAAACAGAGACGGATGGGCGGAGAACCGGGAATGCCGTTTCACGTGAGGAAGACAAAGATGAATAGTACTTTGTGTACAGGATCGTGAGGCCCACGCGCAGCCACTTTGGGCAGCGCATGAGGCCCACGCGCACCCACTTTGGACGGCTCGTGGGGGCACGTGCGGCGATGTTTGGGAAAACGGTCAACTGAGTTTTTGTTCTAAATGTCATAACGAATTCATTGGAATTAGTTTCGGGTTAATCGGACGTCGTTTGAGCTTAGGTCCGCGAGGTTGAAGTTTTAGGGCTCTGGTTCGTTACGTGTAGGACCCGGGGAGTTTTGGAGAAAATTAGGTGGACCTTCGTAGACGTGTTAGTGACGTACTTTGGTGCTTGTTGATAGGATCAGGATTTCCCGAAGAAGCTGAGGAACGTACGGGACGCGAGTGACGTGCCCGGTATCTGTGAGTGGACCCTTTCTCTAAACTCGAGCATGCATAACTGCTTTTATTTATGTTTTACGCTATTAAGTATGTTTTTATGTTTCTCATACGGTTATATGTTGGTTTTACCTCATGGCACGTTTTTCGAGAAAGTTCGATTTTCAGTACGTTTTACGATAAAAGGTGAATTTTGTTTATGATGTTATAGTTTCGGGATTTCAAATGATTAATGATTTCTAATGGTTCTAAAGGGATTTTGGAACGTGATTTGATGATCAAAGGTTTTCGGTTTTAGAATCAGATTTCGGAAGGCGAAATTTGGTTTTAAAGTTGAAAAGTGGATTTCCGGATTTGGGTTCGGAATGACGGTTCTGGACGCCGTAAGGGCATTAGACCGGTGATTTCGGATTCAGGTTTGGATGTGGACTTAGAAATGGTTTCAAATGGTTTTGGATTGGATTTGCTGGATCTGGTTATTTGGTTTAAAGACCCGGATTATATTTGACGGGGGACGGGCCCGGATTGGGTTTAAAGACCCGGATTGAGTTTTATTTTTTTTTTAAAGACTCGGGAGTTTAAAGACTCGGATATTATTGAGGCCTGGATTAAGTTTAAAGACTCGGGAGTTTAAAGACTCGGATAGATCCAGCAGGTTTGATCGGATGATGATGGCTTGGTATTTATGTTTTATGATACAGTTTTATGATGCTTATGATTTAAGTTCTATAACTGTTTTTATAATGATTCAGCAAATGTTTTATGACGATCCTTCTAGGATTTCTAACTGTTTTCAATAACTGGGTTATTGCATGTGATTTCAAAACGGAGGGCTAAAACCATGGTTTTCTTATGAAATGGTTTTCGGAAAGTATTTTATGGTTTATGGTCCACTCACACCTTCTGTTTTAATTTGCCCTCCAGGTCGTGGAGCTAGCGCGGGGTTTTGGCGTAGAGGCAGCGTCAGAGGCATAGAATTTTCGAGAGTGACCCCGGAGTGCTTAAACTTTTCCGTTGTGCGTGTACCTTGTTTATCGGATTTCTTTCCTTTGTATTTGGTACTATGCTTTGTAAATCTTAACTTCGGGATGTTTAAAATTTCTCCTGCGTCTGACTGTGTATTTTGGTGGTTTATCGTGAGTTTACTTCGGTTTTGTGTCGGGGTGTCAGACGGGAGCAGGATTTACCTCGGTTTTCGTAGTGAAACCGGGGTGGGTCCTGACAATGCATGTATGCAATCACAATGGGCAATGGATGAGTGACACTTGTCACTCATCCCTTGGCCAACACAGAAATATCTGGGCCCCACACTAAAGGACAAAGGTCCACTTGCCTCATAAAACGTGCCGTTGTAAATAGTTCCTCGGAGCTTCCGTGAACCGTAACTTTCCGGTCGATTGTCAGATTTCGACGTGCTGCCTATGTACGGACTCGTATCAACTCAATCTACGTAACGATCCTTGATCCTCGGCCATTGGACCTTTCGGGTCAAAAGTCAAATTTTTACCTTCGTCTAGGGGTAAAATCGTAATTTTTGCCCTGGACGTCCGTTAATCCTCAGGAAATCCCCGATTAGCCTTGATATTCCATCATTAATTCTTAATTAATCCCGATAATCCGGGACGGGTAGTTACACCAAGGGCATAGCCTCTATTCGTTCTTTGGAGTACCTCGAGGAAGAGATCATTCCTTACACGTAGGATTTCTTGTCAATGGAAACCGTGGATGACTCCAAACGTCTCAAGATATCGTCCTATGATGGCTCCATGGACCCCTTTCGACCACTTGGGCACATTCAAATACACCATGGAGGGTCAAGGTGCTAACAAGGCCAGCTACTGTTGCATGTTCCCCACTACTTTACGGGGACCCACTCATAACTAGTTCAGCTGACTTGCCCCTGAATCCATATCTTGCTTTATTGACCTCCCAAAAGTCTTCTTGGAGCCTTATATGATAATCTCAAACCGCTTGTACATGGACACCGACTTAAGTGTTGTTTGACAAGGCCTATCGAAACCCTAGAGGGAGTATATCACCTGCTTCAATAATGAGTACGTAAAATGCGTGGGAGTCAACGTGCCACCTCCCACAATGCTTTAATAGGAGGACTCAGGGCATGTGACTTCTTCTTCTCTCTGACAAAGAATCCACTGGAGGTGTACAAAGATCTCCTCCAAGAAGCCACCAGCTATAGCAGAGCTGAAAAACTCAACGAGGTCCATAGATAGGGAACTACTCACACGCTACCACCAGTCAAAATGAATCAGAGGGGCAATCATGGCCAGGGCAGTGGAGGATACCACGACAATAACCCATACTACGACCCCTGAGCAACCATTTCCAGTGAAGGAAAGACGACACCACTTACTTCCAATACCACTGCAGTTATGACCACCATGCCGAAAATTATAGACAAATGAAGGATGAAATCGAGTCGCTCATCCGGAGAGGTCGCTTGGCTGAGTTCGTGGCCCAGCAATACAATGCCCCTACTTCGTAGGAATCGCCTCGTACCTCGGTGGTAGCACCCTAAGTGCGACATTATATAGAAACAATCTCTAGAGGACCCGCACTCTCGGGGTCGTCCAACCAAAGCAAGAAGAGATACAAGTAGGCAACTCGAGCCCTATCACCTTCACGACGGACAAATGAGGAATTACTTGACACCCGCATGATGACCTTCTGGTAGTGAGAGCCCTATATCTAACTGCGAGATCTTAAGGGTTCTGGTTGACGGTGGTAGTTCATCCAACAACCTTTTCCTTCATGCTTTCGAGCGAATTGTGCTTAACACCACCACTCTCTATCCCAGCACCCCCCCACCGCTAGTCACCTTTGGCAGTGCCAGTGTCCAACTTCTAAGGCACATGCAACTTACGCTACCATTAGACACCTTCCCTGCACAAAGGTATTAATCGCCACATAACCGAGTACCACCCACAAAAAGGTATCGCTGTCCTCCTTGGCAACACTCAGATGCCCGCCCTTTAGTTCTCCACTGTGGCTTTACCACCATCAGCTTTGTTAAACACATCGTCCCCCACGTCCTCTCCAAGGTACCCTTCCTCTGAGCTCGCAACACCTCTTCCAGCGCGGAGACCTCATGCTCCTCTATCTTGCTATCTTCCATTGGTGCATGACAGGACCTGTCCCCAATTATCACGAAAACTGGACTGGCTATGCTCCATTCTGACCTCTTGTCGGACAATGGATTTTTATAGGTTTAATCCGATTTTAAATCTTAACCACTAACCAAATTAAGGCCGCCTTGCGGGGTTATCGCCCACATCCAGCCCATTGACCCCGTCAAGGAGTAGAAATTATTTAATTAGCTCTGATCAATATACTAATATACTAACATTACTTTATCTATTTTTCCAACTGTCCACATATTTTAACTTAGATGCAATTAGCTAAGTTTAATGCAATAGAAATTGTATATTCAACAATTCCCATTATAAAGCATAATCACGAAATAATCAAGATAGTAATTATGCCATGAAGAGTAATTGTATTATTCACTCATAATTACTTAGGTTTTTCCCAACTAAGTACTTAAAACCATGGGTATGTAATTATAATTATAAGCTTGATTTTATAAATCCTACCCTTCATAGTTTCCCTTATTTAATTGATCTTGTGTTAACAAATAATCATTTTATCACCATCACCATATTTATATAATCAATACTATAGGTCCATAATACCGATATAGTTTAGGGACAATTAAGGAAATAATTGAAGAGTAATTAATTATAGCAAAACAAATTAGATATTTGAATCTATACCCAAACAATGTCCAATAATTCTATAAATTATATAATTAAATTCAGAAAATTAAACGAAAAATATTTCATGTTAACCAGACCACCCAGAACAGCTGCACGCGCCGTCACAAGGCGTTGCGCGTGAAATCTATGTGCCAAGCTACAGTGTCGTCGTCCTTACCCGATTTTCTAGTTTCCGAGTCGCCCGACCCGGTAATTTCTCCCTCATTTCTCGTCCATTTTTCATCCAATTTCAACTAAACATCCTATTTGATCTCATAAGAAGATCTATAACTCTTAAATGGTAAAAACATACCTGGATCGTGCTGCCCAAAAACATGGTCCTTCGCCCGTGGAGTTCAGAGGCTTTCTAGCCGGTTTCTACGACCATCTTCCTCCCTCCTTGCTTTTAGGGGAGGTGCGTATAACCTCCAGGAAGTCATTTATGTATCTAGTTCCAAGCTTCCAAGGTCAGGAATTGTATTTCACACTTAAAACCTTACGGGTTCCTTCGAACCTTTGGTTATATCGTCTCATTCTCCTTCCAAATTCCTCCAGATTCTTCCCCTTTCCCTTTGTTTCACGTTTCTCTCTTCAATTCTCTACCTAGTTTCCTTCTACTCCTCCTCACGGTGATGTCTTCTTCAAATTTCCTTATTCGGTCACTCACCACTGACCCTATCTAAATACACACACACACACACACACACACACACACACACACACACACACACACACACACACACACACACACACACACACACACACACACACACACACACACACACACACACACACACACACACACACACACACACACACACACACACACACACACACACACACACACACACACACACACACACACACACACACACACACACACACACACACACACACACATACATACATATACATACATACACAATATATATATACTTGTATGTCGGTGAAAGAATTATGGAGGGAAGAATGGAGAGATTTTTAGAACTTTCTAGAGTTTGTACATGTGAATCACATGCATAAATTAGGAAATTACCAAATTACCTTTTGATCAAATTACTATAATCCCCCTTACTATTTTTACCTAAGAACTCACTTATCCGATCTCCGATTATGGTGTGCCGTTTGTTTATGTACTCAGAAGACCGTGACCTTCACAATGGTCCTTCCGAAACCTCCATCAAAGGCCCGTGGTAAAAAAGTCAACCTTTTTAACTTAGGGGAAAAATGGTCTTTATTCTTCTTTTCGAACATCCGGGGTGTTACAGTGCAACCTCCCGCTATTGAGGTACCACCTCTTTTGGCACAAAATCCTACTCGGCTCTACTTCTGGATCCTCTTCCACTCCATCAACATCTAGGTCCGACACGTTGATCTTGTAATCTAGGGGCCGTTTTGCAATCTTTTGCAAATGCATCAAAGGCAAATTTCACTCTTACATGCGTAGCGAAACCAGTACTACCCTATAAGCTTATCCACCGCTGAATAATGTCATCCTTAGACATCCCACTCCTTGCGACCTTCAATACCTCCTCCAACTCTTTCAACTCCCTCCCCAACCTCGACCGTTCCTCCATTAGCCTTGCTACCTCAGTACAACCACCTACAAGCTCGTTTGTACCTCTAATCGCTTCCACTTCTCCACCAAAAGCGTATCTTGGCTATCTACTACCTCCCCCTCCTTCCTCCTCAATGCCCCATGCATAGCTCGCAACACGATCTGCCTCACTAGCAAGATGGCTCACTACCTGACGAGTAGCCAAAAAGTACCTAAAGGATATCTGTCACAACCATGGACATCAACATCCACCTTTTTACTGCAAACAAAAATACCATAGGGATAGGGCCATACCTTCATCTGATCTTCCAGCACATGTGTGTAGGCCTCTATGTACGCGTCCAATTCAAGGTCTAGCACACCCACTACCATGGTACCACCCAGTACTCGCTTCACGGTACCTATAAATACCTCGACCAACTTAGGCTCTGCTAGTACCCCCGTCAACAAGGTACCGTCTGTTGAAGCGTCGCCTGGCCTTGGGGGTAGAGGGTAGCTGGGTTCCCAACAATAGCCTTCTTCCCTGACCGACCCCCCCCCCCCCCCACCACCACCACCACCACCACCACCACCACCACCACCACCACCAAAAGGTGCCCCCCTCTCTCTCTCAATGCTCCCCTTTTTTGGGCCCCTTTCCTCCACAAACTTACCAAGAGAAGCAGTCAATGGTGAGCTTCTAAGCTGTCGTGGTTCAACAGACTTCCCCCAACTGTTGTTCAGTGATAGCATCAGGGTACCACTTGAGTGACCACCCGAGCTTCCAGCATTACCACCAGTCGACTTCCTCCCCATCATCTTCTATATCAGCATCCGTATTTCCGGATCTCTTCAGTCCGTCATATTTATCAGCCCGCCCTTCTCAAACATTCCTCTATCAAGATTTTTGCCCTTTTTTGGTGATCAACCGGTATGACACGGATCACTTCCACTTTAGCCACCTTTTGCGCTATCAACCCTACACTCAAAAAGTCCACGACACAAACAACGACAACAAAATTTTTAAAAACAAAACAATGCAAATAGTATTACTATCCAATAACTATGGTACTAGACCTCGTGATACCACTCACATTTTTCCCTAAAGCAACGCGGTACACGACCATTTGGTACGCGCTCCCCTAGTGCCACTTCCTAGGCCCCACCAACAAAAAAACATTGCTCCTTCCACTCGTTGCTCCTCACCTCCTTAGTACCAATCAAGGTACCCTCCCTACCCGTCCAAGTAATAAAATCCCACCTGGCCTGGACTTTTCCATAACACATACAAACAGACTAACACCGTCGAGGAGGGCTTACCTCAGTGCACCTCGTGCCACAACATGTACGTACCTAGCAAAACTTGATACACATTGGCATTCAATTGGAAGGGAGCCACCCCTATAAAGCTCAGCTGCTCCAGCCACAGATGCAGAGGCAGCCACAGATCCAGAGGCAACCACAGCCCCACTTGCAGCATCGCCTCTGACACAGATACCCATCATCTCGGCTGCTCCCCTTCATATCTCTAGGGACTCGTACATCTCTGTTATCTGTGCCAAGGGCTCCTCAGTCATCGTGGACACTACCTCATCGGCGACCACTAATTTTTTCATAAAAGTCTAGGTCCGAGAGTACCCTTATCCTATACAGGCATTCCCCACCACCACTCCCTTCCTCTTGCGTTGTTACCACCCCTTACTGAGTATCATCCACACTCTCTCTGAGGCCGACCCACCACCCGCCTCTGATCCTCCAGATTACCCCCTCCGCCATGTCGATGGGCTCTCCATCGGTACTCTCCTCCCTATGCTCTTCCCATCATGTTGCCACGCTTCCAAGGGCACCTCCACCCCTCTGCCTACCCAAGCAACACAAATCGCCCTCCCCTACGAAAACCGCCACTTGACGCCTCCTCACTAGAGATTTTCGCTTCCACCGCCTGAAAAAACTCCCTCCCTACCAGCTTACCTGTATACTCCTCTCCGCCATTGACCATTGCCAACAACCTCAAATCCAACACCTTCCCTTTAGTCAGATCTACCTGATCCCAATTTATGCTATCATTCATATCCCGGTTCTCAAAACCCCCTTACTGACGATGATTGCCCCTCGCCCAACCCTGACATCCCTAAACCACCACGCTGAGCACACAAAGAGACAAAGACAGACATAAGGGAAAGGAAACAAGGAAGAGGGAACAAAGACACTAATTGAATTTTGACAGTTAACCCCAATGACTCATCCACAACACTTTTCTCTCTCACACCCTCTCTGAGTTGAGCAAGTGTAGCCAATAAGAGAAAAGACATACCCAAGCCCTCCACCTAGCTTTTATACCCCTCACCCTGCACGCCCTCACTCTTCCTCCAGACAAATAATAATAGTATAATCGTGTAATACCGAGGGGAGGGAGAAAAGAACTTCCATTTTCACCCATAAATCTCTTCCACTACCATCATTGCACACCCACGTGGGCCCTCACATCCCCCTCGCTTCACGTGCCCATCTCAACTGTCAGTACACCCCCATATTCCCATGCAACACCGAATTTAAAACCCACCACTCCCCCCACACAGTCCACATTTTGTCCTTCAGCTAGGAAGTTGATGGGCCTAGGGGACTACATGGCAGCACATGGGAGTACATGGTACTATAGGAGGCTACATGGTAGCGTAAGGGACTACATGGTAGCGTAAGGGACTATATGGTAGCAGAGACAAGGGGACTACCCACCAATCCTATAATGGCAGATTTGGCTAACACAAGAGATGGAAAAATTCAACTCCCCACCCGAGTTTCGACTCTCAACTAGGGAGTTGGGGGACTCATGTTGATTGCCGACACCCAACAAGTCGAATCTGACAAACAAAACCTGGTCGGAGACCACTAAGCAACAAAACCAAGTGTCCACAAGATCCATAAACGGATGAAATCCTAACCCAGCCCAGAACTAAATAACCCTACTCAAGTGACCAAGGCTGAGGATAAGGAGTGAAGGTACTGCTCTCCTAGAAGGTACCACTTACACCGATAAGGGTACCGCTCGAAGCATAAGGTACCACTTCCACCAACAAGGGTACCGCTCAAACAGAAGGTACCGCTTCCACCAACAAGGGTACCACTCCTCTCCAACAAAGGTAGCGCCTCAATAAGACAGATTCTAGCCTTTTTAGACAACTGGAAAGTAGAAGATACTTGTCACCAATGTAGCGGAACAAAAGGTCTAGTCATCTTGAAACACACATACCATTTAAGACAAATTGGTGATAGAGATAATACACCTCCCCACACCTTAATAAGCAGATTAGGAGCGCAAGTTTCAATGATCCTATGGGTTCCCACCCAAAACCAAAAAGGGCGCAGGAAACCAAGAGTGGTACCGGTCTAAGGGCTTCATCCTACATTAAGGGGGGTCGAAAAAGTAAGAAGAGAAACTATGGACAAATATCTCTAGACTTCTATAATCACTCTCCCTTGCTTCATCTCCTTTTCTTCCTCTTCCCTTTTAAATATCAAGGAAAGACTTACTGACTTTACCATCATAGTGACAGTGGTTAGAATCACACCAGTTCCCAAGCTTTATTTCCCTTGCGTTTTTTTTATTGCCCTCTTATCCTATCATTCCCTAAGTACTTCCAGGCGAGATGATGAACGACCCATCCACGTGAAGGATCCAAGAAGTCTTGCAACACAAATAATCCTCCTCAACTGTGGAAAGGAGACCTAACCACCTCATATGCAACATATGCAACACCTTGAAGATTTCCCATCCCCCCTGGGACTTGTAGTTGTCAGGGTCCCACACTCTCGTCAACAATTATCAATGCGAAACCCATTGATGAGAGATTTGTACTTTTCAACGAAAAATAACATTAGGTATTAACCTACCCTTTTACGAAATTTGCGCTCGAAACTTTCCATTTCACTCGTTATAATGACAACTTGAAAGTTGTAAAGGTAGCTACTTTTGCCTCATCATCAGACCAGATCACCATAAAAATTGACCTGGCAACAAGTGGCTTCTTCTGCAGCACAACTTTCAGCAATGCACAAAAGAAAAGGTAAGTCCATGGGTCACTAGCACTTGAAGAGAACGACCTCCAATGGAGCTAAGCGACATGAAAGAAATTCACTTTCTTTCACTCAGATACATAGTCTGATGTGATTTGTGCCATTCGTGGCTGTATACCTAAATGAATCAAAACAAGGTAAAGTCTGTCATGCGACCACGAATGAGCATAAATTAATCTTTACAAGGTGAATTATGCTATACAAACACAAATCACCTTATCCTCAAAAAATGGCGTATAATTCGTGGTCGTATGGAAAGCAGACTTCTAAAACAAAGAGAAGGCTCCGCAAATACCAGCAAACGAAAATGGCAATGTGCAGCCAATTATGACGTAATAATTCTCTTACATAGAGGTCGCTTGATAGGCAAGAAAATAATGATGTCAATGAAATGCGACGATTTGTGTAAGCAATAATAGTAAGTGGAATATCAAACCATGTAAGTCATTCCCACTTGCACGATGTTCATATGAGGTACACTCATATTTGCAGCACCAGCTCTGCAGTTCCTCCTCAAGAATGCATAGAAGTAGTTTATCACCAGCTTCTTCAAGAAAAATGAGTTCTTTTTTGCCCTCACATCTCCGTGTGCAAGCAAGTACGTAAATCCTGAATCAATTGCTTCTCGAAGAGCTGAGAGCTCATACTCCAGACTCGGGTCCCCATCCGATGACATAATGCTAGATGGCAATGCTGCGCCACCAACAGTTTCTTCTGAGGTAGAAGTTCCTGCCTCCTGCGATCTTCCCTTATGCATCAGTGGAACCTTGAGTTCTTCAATCTCACTGCCACCAACGGGGACTTCAGAATCCTTTGACCTGGGTGAATAAGTCTCAATGTCTGAATCGCTTAAATTGCTCTCCAAGGCAAGATCTTGAGCCTCCCTCCTCAAAAACTTCTCGAGGCTTTCAACAAGGAGCTGCTCAAATGAATGGTGATCTTCCTTCCGAATGTCTTTGTAACCATAACGGGCTATGCAGCGGAACATGTGGTAGTCTTTAGGGCAAACTCTTCGGAATAAAAACCTTTCTTCCTGAGGGACCACTGGAACAGGAACATACTTGATGCAAACAAATATTATAGTAGAGTGGATAGCCGGTAGGTCAAGAAGGAATTGCACGAAAATGGATGGGATGCCTTGGACAAGCTCACTATACATTAATCCAATTCCCGGGACTCTGACTGTCCCTAGAGTGGATCCAAGATCGTTCATGAAATCCATACCAATCTTCGCCCTAACCTCACTTCGGTACTTTAACACACTCCCATAGTTCCAAGTATACATCACGCAGAGGAAGCAAGAGGCAAAAGCAAGAGGCAGCCAACCACCCTGTTTGATTTTTGATAAAACAGCACACAAGTAAATGAACTCAACTGTTCCAAATACAAGTGGGAAGCACAAAGCCAAGAACAAGTTGGTTTGCCAGATAAGAACCATCACTAGTGTCACCAAGGTTGTGCTCACCATCATGACACCAACTTCAGCTATGCCTGCATGAATAATATAATTGCATTAGCAAATTTACCACAGTAGGATTAGATTTGAATTGAAGAATATTGTTTGCAGTTCGACAAAAAACTTATAGCAGAGAGGAAAAAGATAGTAAACCGTATGCATTGGCAATCTCTGTGGTACTCCGAAAGATGGAAACTACAACTATGCACATGATCATCAAAAACCAATTGATAACAGGGATGTAAATTTGGCCCATTCGTCTCTTTGAGGTGTGAACAATCTTTAGCCTTGGGAAGCATCCAAGAGCCATAGATTGCTTAACACATGAAAATGTAGCAGATATCATCGCTTGGCTGGCAATCATCGCAGCAAGGGTAGCTACCACAAAGACTGGCCAGAATAAAGGACCTGTTTGTTTAGAAGATTTAGGAACTGGAAGTTTCAAAATGAGGCTCCAAATACAATGAGATGCCCGTTTATGAAACAGTTAGAATGGAACTGGAAAAGAATGGGTGGGCATGATGTTGGCAAGTGTCACCTGGCACAGAATTGTAGAATACTCTAGCCGACGAATCAGGATGTTTCATCAGATAAGCAGCTTGGCCCATGTAAGCTAAGAGAAGACAGGGGAACACCACAAAACTGAAGGCAATCTGTGCAAGATGTGTAGATTAGGAGGCTTTCATTAAAACAAAATCTACGAATCTATTCTCCAACGAACATTAAATGTTATGCATTTGCCAACCTGTATGGCTGGTACAGTGAAATGTCCTAGATCAGCAAACATAGCTTCAGCTCCTGCAATCGCATAACCAGTGATGTATTTGAACACATTTTTTTTTTACTATAAATCAATAAAAATAAATTACTATCCCATCAAAAAAACTTATATCTGTTTTAGTTAGATAAGTTCACAAACCTATCTCGTATGCTAAAGATATTTAGAAATTATTTTCAGTGTACTCTCCATTTCTCAAGGGATTAAAGGTGTTATATACCTGTAATGCACAGAACACAACCGCCAAGAGCAAACCACGCTTCTTTACTGTGCTTCTTGAAGAAAAAATAAATATAAGCAGGATTGAATGCCCTTACGACAGTGATATCATATTTCACCATATTGTAAATACCAATTGATCCCAGACTTAAAAACCACACGGCAAGTATCGGAGAAAACATGACACCCATTTTGCCAGTCCCAAACCGTTGTATGCTGAACAATACCACGAGAATTATAACCGAAACAATAACCACAGCATCTGTAATAGGAATCAATCAGATTATAAGCCATATTGTGCCAAATGCAATTATCGGCTACCATGTGGTGCGGCACATGCTACAGGGAAAACAAAAATTCTAAGTATAAAAATTAGATTTTTCAGGTAGTCCTAGTAGGTTAAAGATGTAAAACTATCTCTGATCGATCCATATCCAGTGGTTCATGTAAAACATTCTGCCCTCAGGAAATGAATGCCTCACCAAAAACAACTTCAGTCTGATATCAACAGTCTAAATATGGATGATAATTAAACAAATAAAAAGAAAGAAACTTGGAAACTTGCAACAGCTGGTCCCCCCCAACTCTTAAGCCACCGCTACTATTTCCAACATTTCAATTCTATCCCCTGGAAAAAAATTTCAGTAAAAGAATGAAGCACAGATTCGCAAGAGGAAGAAGAAAAACTATCCACCTGTACCAAACCCTGGCACTTGACCCTGCAGGCCACTCACAGCAGACATCACTACAACAAGGGAAAAAGAAAAGAATATATATCAGTATACTTTTCCACATATAAATTGGAAATGATTTCCTATTTTATATATATGAGAAGATTGTACAGTATTGCAGTTTCAGGCAGGACTAACGAAAAGTTCTACTCCAAAGAAATATGATTGGGGATTATAAAGGGCCGATGATCAACCCAATCAAGTCAAGGGTTTTCTCAACTATGAAAGGATGCCTAACTAGGGCCTGTCTAGAGGAGGTCAAAGAGGAGGCCAGAATAACCCATGTTGGATAAGAGCAATGTCGTCTCATATTTATATAACATTAATTACACTGTGCTACGAAAGTATATCATTAGTTACAGCTAGAACATATTTATATATTTTTGGTTGAGCAATATGAGTAAATCATAATCTTTCTAGCTTCTGGAGCATGAAAAATCATCCAAGTACCTGATATTGCTGGGGTTAGAATGCCATCTCCTATAATCATTGAAGTTCCCATCAAAACAAACAACAAGAGGATAGTTTTCAAGGATGATCTCTTTTCTAAAGCCTCTTTTATACGCAAAGCCCTTTTCAACTCTGTCGTGGGTAATTTGAGCCTAAAACTTGAGATCTGTTCATCAGCTGGCTGACGATTTGGTAGCATATTAACGTTTGCATACCTGCATATCAGTGAGTACAATGCAAATGTTCCTCCTACAATTGCAAACATAAACTGTGTATGGTTAACATGTGTACATAGCACCAGATTATAGAAACTAAAGGAGAAATAAGTGTGTGATAAAAGGAATGGCCACCTTCTCCATTATCATTGGCTTTGAGAACTACAAAAACATATTTCGCTAAAGGTATAAGCGCAATTGTGTACATCACCAGTGATAAAGCTCCTAAGACATCAACATCTGATTCAATGTGTACCCTGCTGAACACATCAGTAAAGACATATAAAGGGCTTGTGCCCATGTCACCATAGACCACACCGAGCGTTTGGAATGCTAAAGCAAGAATGCTCCAAACAGAAGGATCCTGATTTAGTAAATAAATGTTAGCAAAGACATGGATATTAGCATTATTTTCTCCATTTGGGGGGAAGGTGAATAGGTGTAGTACATGCGATGTAACAGTCGATATTATAGAACCAAGACAAGCTAATTTTTTTCCACAAAAATGAAGAGTTAACTTGTTCTTAATTTCAGATTCTTCTGATTCACAACTTTCAGCCTTCTGAAAATTTACTAACATATTTTTTTACTTGTCAGAAAATTACTTAATTGTGAAGGAGTGTTAGTCCATGGACTCCACAACCAAAGGCCCAAAACTGGTTAAGCTGAGCCACATTAATTGTTCTTAGCTCTGCTTCCAAGGCTAATTCACATCCCAGGAAACTCTTAGATCCCCAAACATGTAATTTATAGTAAAGAATTGAAGTAGATTATCATTGCTCCCAAAGAGATGTAATACCATAGGAAATGGAGACCCAATCAATGTGAACCTAATCCAAATTCCACATGCAACCCAAATGAGACATTGGGGTCACTAAAATATCCAATCAAAGACATCATACACAACCAATCAACTCATACCATTATATTTAACTGTTTCTTTCACAAACATAAACTGATAGAAAAGAAGTGCCTAAAGTATATCAAACTGACGTAACAAATTATGCAGTAAGGCTTAGAAACTGCTAAAGAAATGTGCAGGTTGGTGTCAGTTCAATAACTCCATTTTAATTTTTCGATAAACCTTGCAGGCAACAATACCAAATTTCCAACATCCCGTTTTGTTCAAATGTCAAAAAATCCAATACAAAATTACAAGAAAAACAAAAGGTTAAATCTTGGCTCTAAGAGAATTCTGTTTAAAAACTATTAATTTCGCATTCGAACATCCAGATCAACTTTGTTGCTCTAAGTATGAAATCTTACACCCTTCTAATGAATATTTTAGGAACCAACACAAATATAAACACCAATATAGCAGTGTATTACAAGAACCAACACACATAAAACAGAAAGCACTAAAATTCAGAAAATTTGAAGAAATTGAAAGCAATTGCATCATCATCACCTTGGAGGGGTGGCTACCAACAGCACCAGCAATCTCCATGGCTTCAACATCAAAAGAATCAACTCTCTTGGGTTTCTTGACAAGCCTTCTCCTAAGAGATCCATAGCCTTCTCTGCCTCCATTTTCAGAGAGCAGTGACCATGGCGGTGATTCTGAGTCCACTTCGCTTCCATCAACCCATCTCGAGTCACTGCCAACACTCCTACTTCTCCCCACCAGTCTCTCGCTTCTCTCCACAATCCCATCTTCTTCTGCCATGTTTCCACAGACCCTTCACAACCCACATGAAAAAAAAAAAACCAATCTTTGTACTCAGCGGGGTCTGCAGCTCCAATAATTGGCCATGGATGAAATTAATGCTCTGCGGTTTATCAGTGAGGGTGGCTCATAATCTCATATGAGTGAGGTGAGGAGAACAACGACAAGAGTTTCGAGTAATGAAATCAACGTTAATTGTTACAACAGAACATGATAAAATCATGTTTGTCGTTTCAGCTCAATGTACTATGGATTTGCTCTTTCGGTCCAGAATCTCATAATATGTGTAAATGTTTAACGCATTTTTTTTTTCTGATACACCCTTTTTGGTTTTGTTTATTTTAGTATATCCATTTTTTTGGGTCAAAATTTTAAGTTATCCTTTTCGATAAATAGAATCGTTGGATATTTTATTTCATTCAGTTTTTTAATTGGTGGATATTTTAAACGAGGAATCATAGGAAATTACTCATGGCACCCATGTTTGACCATCGCAATATTTAAATTACTTTATATGTTAATGTTTTTTTTTTCAAAAATTCGAAATTATTTATTTATCTCAACACTATATATGACTATTTATATATACGTAGGTAAATACTAAGTGGTATTCCTATATCTCGCTCAGAGTACTGTAACGACCCGAATCTTAATTACGGGATTAATAGGATTTTTCGGGGATTTTACGGATTAGTTTTAACTTGTTTGATCGTTTTGCCCTTAGGTTTTGAGTTGACTTTCTAATTTGGGGAAGGGCAAATTGGAAAAATGGAAAAATTGGATATTTTGAGATTGTGTGGATAAAGTTTGGGATCATCTTCATCACTTTTCACTATTTTCTCTCTCCATTTTCCCGTGCAAGCAAACCATGCACACAAAACAAACACACATTACACACCATAATCTCATTTTCATTTGGAGGAGTTTTTGGACCAAACCAAAGCTGATAATGTGTTCTAGGGACTCTCACGAGCAAGATAGGTTAGGGTTTGAAGGTGGAGGACGTTAGGAGTGCCTGATGTGAGAGGAAGAAGGCGACTCGTGACTTTGGAAGCTTATATCTTGGAATCCATGTAATATTTCTGAATTATGGTATTGGATTTGAATTCCTGAGGTTGAGTAGATAGATTTTGATATAAATTTTTTCCAATTTAGCTGAAAATTGAGAGAGAGATCGAAGGTTGAAGTTTCAGCCTTTAATGGAGGTTTTCTAGCTGACCACGGTGGCGCGTCCTCCTTTTCTGGCGAGGGGTGACATCAGTATGATGTCATGATGACATCATCGATTGACATCATGATGATGTCAACAAGACACGAGGCGACTGCCACATGGCAGGTGTCAGGGATGCCACGTGGCATGGTGCCACATCAACTGTTAGGTTGTCAGGTACCACATGGCAGGTGGTCAGTGGTGGCAAGTGGCAGGTGGCTAGTAGTGCCACGTGACACGTGTCAGGGGGTGCCTCGTGGCAAGGATGTTAGATGTTAGGTCCACGTGGTAGGTGACATGTCAGTTAGGGCTAGCGATAGCAGCTTACGTCACGCGCATGTGCGACGCATATGATTGGCCATCAGACTTCTCCTGGTACGTGAAGGTACGTGGGCGGGAATCTCGAGGTAGGGTCGAGCTCATTTGAATGGTTTCGATGAGATAAGTCCAATGGTGGTGGTTTCAGACCATTCGAAGTTTGTTTAGGGGTAGTTTGGGATTTTTTCTCCTCGGGAAGCGTGTTCAGGACGTGGTTACTATTTCGAGGCTAGGGGGGTTTTACGTATAAGTTTATATGAATTGTTGGTGACCCACGAGTGTTACTTTGACAGGCCAGGACGCCTTGGAGGCTTCTGAATAGCATACAGCTCGAAATAGAGCGATCAATGGTACTTAAGTGGACACTTTTTTTCATTACTGTGTTGCTTATTTATATGGTTTATCGCATGGTTTGGATGGTTATGATTCAGGTTTATGATTGTAAATATTTTTTAGATAAATGCCTAGTTTTGGAATATATATTCGGTTGTAGTTTTCTGGAAGCAAGTTTTATGGTGGTTTTTGAAAAAAACAGATTTTGGGCTAGTGTCCAGGATGTAAATGTTTTGGGCTGGTGCCCGAGTATTTCAAAAGTAGGTAAATGGTATTTTTGGTAAAATGTTTTATGGTATGGTCAACCTCAAGCGATTATATTATTATTTTAGAGTTGGACTCTGATGATTACTAGGGACAGACTCGAACGTGGTCGGAGTTGGACTCGACCTGTGCCAACGGAGTTGGACTCCGATGGATCCGTGATTGTCTACGCATAGTACAGAGGGAATGCTAGTTGGACTAGCAGGCGAGGTTTGACTCTTATTACTTGTTGTGTCCAGAGGTTTGCATAATGGTTTATAATCAGGGTTTATAGGGAAATGTGGGCTAGCGGCATTTATGTATTTCATATGTTTATGCATGCATCTTTTTATAAAATTGGAGGGAAAAAGGATTATTTTGGAAAATGGTTTTTTCCAAAGGCTTTATTTTTGTCCACTCATAGTTTTCTTGGTTTTAAAACCTTCTAGGTTGGTCTCAGGACAAAGGCTGTATTGGGGTTGAGGAATTTTTGTGGTACTGCGCGCTATTGTTAAACATCATAGGTTCTAGTAGTTATTTAATTTTCGTGTCTAGTGCTCTGTGTATTTATAATTTTCTGGATTACATTTACGTTTGATATGTGGGGTTTATCCCTTATCCGACACTGGATTTGTATTTTTTTCGAACTAAGGGTACTTTGGGAATTTTAGAGTATTTGTGTCAGATGAGAGCAAACTCTTTCATGAGAATCGAGAGTGATTTTACGGAGGGTCCTATCAATTTGGTATCAGAGCACTAGGTTATTTCCTGTGGGGTTGCACACTGGTTGTGCAAGGTAGTTTTGTTTATGAAGTTTGCCTCTTATCTGACATTATGCCTCTATGACAACAGGCCCATCATCAGCCTAGAAGTGCGGATGAGGATAGGGAAGCTAGTTATGAGAAATAGTATGGACCAGTTTGGTCAAGTATTCGATGCTGTGATTCATAGAGGTGGTGATAAGCCTTGAATTAAGCATCATTTTATACACTTTATGATTACGAGAATTTAGGCGAAAGAATCACCTCAATCGGAGTTATATTGAAGAAGTTATGATTGAATGAAAGGATGCCACAAAAAAGATTGAAAGAATTCGGTAAGCGCCTGCCGAATCCACAAATACAACCCAAGAACCAGTTTTGGAGAGCTGAACCCACAAAGCAAGCTTCGGCGCGTGCGCACCGAAACAGCTCCAAGCCTCCCAGTGCGTTAACCCAGCGAAATCTTCTCCTTATTTCGGCCAACGCCTATAAAAATTCCTCAGTTTCCATTGCCACGTTGACCAGGCCATTGACCAATGAATTCTGCTCAATTCTAGCAACATTTTCCTTCTTTCTTGTGGAAAATGGTCCAATTTAAGTTTTCTTTTATTTTCTTTTTCCTAAAGAAACCTTATTTCTCTAGGCTAATTGTAAAGGTTTGATCTTTTTCTTTTTGGAATTTAAATTGTAAACTCCTATTTATTTGAGGATTAATTTTCTTCTATAAATAGAGAGGTTTATGCTAATTGTAAAGGGTCGCTCATTTTTTGTATCAAAACTCTGCTCAACTAAATTTCCTTTTTCATTAAATTCAAAATTTTTAGTGTAAATAAAATTACACCATACTTCACGTTCCACACTTTCATCCGTGACTCAGTTGAGGTGCCCTCGTTTGTCTCACCAAAGAGTGTTCATTCACTTCGTCTCAATAAGGTGCTCTGAAGAGAAAAAATGTAACACGACCTCTTTACCTTGTAGTTATTTCTTATGCTAGGATATTGATTATATGAATTGATTTCCAATAATATTCTTGGTTTTATGATTTGTATTGCTTCAATATTCTATGTGTTTTATGATTCTAGTTTTTGTTATGTTTGTGTGTTTATACTTAATGCTTGACTATATATAGGGTGCCTCGAGTCTAGGTCATTAAAAGTGTCGCAGGGTGCCCCAGGCATATACTTAAGAGAATATGCAAGTAACTCGTAAGATTATGATTATAGTAGTTCCTAGGTTGAAGTTAATATAATCATGAATGAGTTAGGTTAAAGATGAATTGACCATGTAAATAATAAATTAGGTTAGATTAGATTAGATTAAGTTAGTTATTCACGTAGGATAATAGAAACAATCAATAACCCCCTAATTAAATAACCAAATGATAATCATGCTTAGGTACCCTCAATCCCCAGTTAAGAACGATCCCTATTTATCAATGCTACATCTACACAAAAGAGTTTTAATTTGTATATGTTTTCATTAAGTGTTGAGTGTGACTTTTGTTTATTTTAATGCTTAGTTTTAGTGTAAGAATTTTTGGCGCTGTTTTCGGGGATTGAAATAACCTCTTATATGATTTCATTTATGTAAATATGTTCATAATGTAAATATCATATTCGTACATAATTTTCATACTTGTATATAAATTGTAATACTTGTTGATATAAATCTTTTTCATTGTAAAAAAAACTTTAAAAATTTTCGAAAAAAAATAATAATAATATAAGGAATAATTCTTTTTTCAAACTAGTCTCGGCTAGATGTGGATCACTTGTGCTCGAAGTTTAAATCTTAATGTTTAATGGAATAAGTGAAGTTTCATTTGTTAACTTACTCCTAAACCCTTCATGGCCCTTAAAAGGCATGAGGTTGGGGTGGAGTTTGTTAACACATGAGTTATCTTGGAATGAATACATGTATGCCCTTAGTAAGAAATTTTCAATGGTGATGTCCTGGACATGAGATAATGCTTGCTAAAGGTCAACTCTGAGAAGTAGGATTTCGGAGTCCCAAAACCATCTTCGGATTTGAGAAGTAGGACTTCGGAGTTCCAAAATCCTCCTCCTCTTACATGTATTCTTTCTACATGGTCACTTTGGACTTGCCCAAACGGGGACAATGGTCCGAATTCCAAGATAAAGATCCGGGCCGTACGGACTTAGAAGTCTCCATATAAACTTTGAAGCTATGTGACCCATATATAATTTTGACTTCCCAACGTATAAATTGTTTCATATTAAATGTTTTAGAGTTGCATGAATCCCAAGACCTTTTCTTCAAAATTTTACTTTCGGGAATATGTAGTGCCCCTCTTGTTAACTTTCTCCTTAACCCTTCGTGATGTGTGGATTTCATCACCACACACTGTAGACTCGAATTTTTGAACATGAGGTTAGGGCGGAGGTTGTAAACACTTGGGTTTGGTAAATCCACTTTGAAAACCTACATCAGTTGGTTATGGTGTCTATGAGGATTATGACTGGTGATGAGTGGAGAGCTAAGAAAGAGAACTCCAATGGAGTACATACCCTGGTCAGGTTAGCCTCACGATTTTCTTGAAATTAGTCCTTGCTTCTCGCGTTACATCTATCTTAATTGGCCATGATTAACATTGAATGATGTAAGTGATTGAAGTGTGTTTATCAGTACGCGCAAGCCGTAAGCCCACGAAAGTACTATAAGAAGGGAAGTGGGAAAGTTACGCATGTCACTCTAAGATTCTATCTATTACATTGGTAGATTACATACCCTCCTTGAGATTTCATGACCATTTTGGTAAGGGATTCCAAACCAAGACTTATTCGATGGATCCTCTTGCTCCAAGAATTCGACATTGAGGTAAGGGATAAGAAGGGTGTAACACCCCAAACTTTTAATAAAATGTAAATTCGAGAATTTAATGTAAAATGACCATTTTGCCCCTATACAGGGAAAAATTGTTGATTTTTGACTTTTGACGCTATTTGGACATTGACCAAGGCCTGTTACGTAGATTGAGACGTCACGAGTCCATAGAAAAGCACCACGTCGAAATCGAACGTCCGACGGGAAAGTTATGGGTCACATAAAATGACCATCTTCTTCATTTCCTTATTAACCAGAAACCAAAATCCTACACACAACCACCCTACTTCATCCTTGTTGCTTGAGAGATTGTGGGAATGGAGAAGATTGATTGATGACGATGGTGGGGAAGGATGAGCACGACGAAGCCACTTGAGAGGCCCAAGAAACAGGTAAACCTGAAACCATTTATGGGTCAAAAATTCGAATTAGATGTAGAGGGTTTGTTGGGATATTTTAATGATTGGAGGTTGTTCCTAGGGACGGTATGAACTCGCCGAGACCAAAATCGTGAAGGAAGGTGGCCATAATCGACTTGGAGAAGGACTGGAAATTTGGTCGAATTGCATCAAGCTTCAAAGGTAATTTCTAGGCCTTTTTAGTCAATTTTGAGGTCATAGATCCCTTTATGGGATCATTGCGAGCATGTAGAAAGAAAAATAGGGTCAAATGGTTGAGAAATGAGTGAAATATGACCGGGTCAAGTTCACGAGTCTGTTGACCCGTTATAGAGTAGCGGGTCGACCCAACTGGAGGTTGTTGATGATGATGACGTGGTAGTCCATGTCATCATCCTATTAGACCTATCAGCCCACGTGGCAAATCAGGTAATGCCACGTGGCAGACTATCAGGCCTAGTCAGCAACTGACATGCCAGGTCCACGTCAGCATGTCAAACCACTTGGACCAATAGGGTGGTGCCACATGGCAACTTGTTAGGAGATGTCAGAGTAACGTGGTAGCTGACGTGTTCGTCCAGCCAGCCATGTCAAACAACGTGGACCAATGAGGTGGTGTCACGTGGCAGTGTGTTAGAGAACTGTTAGGGACACGTTGTAACGACCCGTCCTGGAAATCGGGATTATATTAGTGGTTAATAACGAATTAGTGAAGTTAATCGGTGATTAGTTGGGTGATTTCGGACGGACGGTGCGAAATGATAATTTTGCCCCTAGAATTGGGCGAAAGGTTGACTTTTTGTTCGTGCGGTCAAATGGACTTTGACCGATGACTGTGTCGTAGTTCGGAATGTCACAAGTTCATAGACAGGTGGCACGTCCGATTCTGACATTCGAGGAGGAAGTTATGACTTTCGAAAGGTCGAGGGTATTTTGGTAAATTGGTTGAAATAGGGCAAATGGTTGACTTTTAGACGACGAGTTATTTTTACGCATTTCGAGGACTGTTGGGTAGATCTCGATCTCCCGAATTTAACGACAGGCGGCATGTGTCAATTGGAGTTCGGATGCCAGAGTTATGGGTCTATGAACTTGAGGGGCAAAATGGTAATTTGTGAAGGCAAGGGCATTTTGGTCATTTGATGGCTTAGGGATCCATGCCCAGTGAAATTGGGACACTTGGCATGGGATGCCGTGACCACCAGATTTTCGACACCTGTCCCTCTCTGGATGGTCATAGAAGGTCCCCCACCGTTCCACAATGTTTTCACGGTTTTAAATTTATGGTTGCACCATTTTGAAGTGAGAAACAGAGGAGACCATGAGAATCCTCCCACCCAATTCATTCAATCTTCAGTATTTTCTAGTGAGGTGTGGAGGAGGATGAGAGTGTAGATGATGAAGAGTAGGATGGTGCCTTAGTGAAGGGCCGTCGTGGACGGTGGCCACGACGCCGTGACAAACAGGAGAGACGCGAAACCGTGAGGAACCAATGACCATATCACCTGTAAACGTGACCTTTAGCTTCTGGTCCCTGAATGGAAATTGATTGGGAGGTTGAAACGAGCTCCCTGGACTCAAAGTGAAGCTTGAAAGGGAAGGTAAGTGGTATTTCCATGAAAATTGAATTTGATTAAGAAAATGGTAGATCGTGTTTCAAGGGTTAATAGGTGATTTGGTTAATTGGAACAAGGCTTGGAGGTTAAAAGGGAGCGAGTGGACTTGAAACCACGAGGGGAGGTGGCCGGAAGTGGAAGAACACGACGGGGGAACATGGCCTGTTCATCTTTTGAATTAAAGAGGTAATTTCTAGAGTTTAAACTCACGGTTTTAGGTTCTAAATTAATGGCAAAGACTGAGACAAACATGTAGGAATGAAAAGGATTAAAATCGGATTACAATTGGATGAAAATCAGTGTCGAACCGCCCACGCCGATTCAGTTGAATCGACCAGCCTGTTGAACCGGTCTGAACCGATCGATCGCTGCTTGAAGACAGTGAACAGTGGGGGCGTGGCTCCCACGCGTAGCCCATTTGGGTGGCGCGAGAGGGCGCGTGGCTCACCTTTTGAGGAAAGTTCCAACACGACTTTTAAAGTATTCGATGTAACGAACATTTTGAGACTGGTTTCGAGTCCATCGGACATCGTCTCGATATGTTTCGGGATGTCCGAAGTTTTTAGGGCATGGTTATAAATAGTTAAAAATTCGAGTAAATTACGGGGCTTTAGCAGAAACATTATGAAGTAGTTAGTGACCTTATTATGTGATTTGGACAGATTCGGGAAAACCGATGATAATGGATTAGCCTGAAAACCGAAATTGCACTCGTATCAAGGCGGCGACGCTAATGGTCTGTGAGTGGACTTTGCTTTCTATACATGTATCTATGTTTATGATTATGATCTTGATGATTTACGGTTTTGTACGTATTTCAAGATATTTACGCTTTGCACGTTTTACTAGATATGGTTTTCTGCTGTGGTTTGATGATGGTTTTAATGATTTGATTTTGGGATTTGAAATTTGATTTGATTTCGATGATTTTTAATAGATTTTGGAAAAGTGATTTCAGGCTTGAAGCCATGTTCATGTGATTTCGGTAAACATGCTTTCAAATTTGGAATTGAATTTTGGAAAAGTGATTCGGATTCAGTTTTGAAACTTGGAAGTGAATTTCTGGATTTGTGTTCGGAATGATGATTTCAGATGATAGCTTACGGAATCATTATTGCGAATTTGGATATGGATTTTCTATGATTTTCACTTGGTTTTGGGTTTAAAGACTCGTTGAAAACTGGTTTTGGGTTTAAAGACCCGGAAAATGGCTGGATCTGGTTTTGAGTTTAAAGACGCATTTGATTGACGGGGGAGGGCTCTGGATTGATATGTTTTGAGTTTAAAGACTCGGTTATTGTGATATCCCTCGAGACCTATTGATTGTGTTTTGAGTTTAAAGACTCGTTGATATCCCGGGAAGTCCTGATTATACACATGTGTTTTGAGTTTAAAGACTCGGGCGCACTTGAGATCCATCAACTTGATTGATTGATGTTTTTCACTGGTTTTCACTAGTTTTCCGACATTTTGGGCAGTGGCCCGGATGATTTGGATTTTGTGGATTTTGGCCTGAGTTCCCGTACTTTGTTGAGGATTTATGATTTTGGGCTGAGGTCTTGGATTTGAATTACGGATTTGAGAAAAGGAAATGATTACGGTTTTCATTGATGATTTTCTTATCTTGGATATGAATGGTTTTATGAAAAGGTTTCCATATGCATGCATTGGTTTTTGCGTGGTGGGTATAAATGTAATTTCTTATACACTGTTTTATGAACGTATTGATTATTTTTTGTCCACTCACAGTCTTTTTATGTTTTCGATACCCTCCAGGTTGTTGCGGTGCGAGCTGTTGGTAGAGAGAGACGGAGACATCACACATTCGATCCACAGTAGATTCTGCGTGCTCTGGGAAGTTCGAAACTTGTGGACGGTTCGTTTGGAAATCCCTTGTCCGGCTTACGTGTTACATGGAGGTTAGACGTCGGTTTAGCCTTCGTGTCACACGTAAGTTAGACGGGAGCATGACTTAGCCCTTAATCCTGGGGGATTGAGGGTGGGTCGTATCACAGGTGATAGGACACGTGGCACCAGTTAGAGAGTGACACATGGGAGGTGTCAGATATGATAGTTGTCAGATTTGACAAGTGTCAGATTTGTCAAGATGACATCAGCCATTGACCGGCGTGGACCGACGACGAGTATTAATCAAACTTTGACCAGCACTTGAGGGCGCGTGGGTCTGAATTTGGAAGTCAAACTAGTCTTGTTCAAAAACTTTTGACGATCTGAATCCAATGGTGGTGGTTTCAAGTCGATCGAAGGTCGTCTAAATAGTGTTTGGATGTGTTTTAACCTCGGGTTGTGCGTTCGGGGTTCGTCTACGGGTCATGTGTTTAGGATTTTCTATCCTAAGGTTTTATACAGGTTTAGTGACCCATACTTGTTGTGTTTTACATGCAGAAATGATCCCGAGACTTCTGAGAGATGTCTAGCTCAGGGTTGAGCTAGCAGCTTGGACCGAGTGTGGGTGGACTTTGATTTTTAAACCGATTCATGCATAATATGATTTGAAATATGAGATTTCATGTGATTTACATTGATAAATTGATTAAATGCTTATGCGGTGATTTGAGCATGATTTGGTGAAATGCATATTGGATGATGTTTATACTGTTTTACTTGAAATAAATGATTTTACTGATTATGGATGCATGCTTTGTAAAACGAATAGGTAAACCGTTAATTTCGGAAAATGAATTTATAACTTATAATTTTTGTCCACTCATGCTTTTGATATTTTACTGACCCTCCAGGCTGTTTGCATAGGCGTCGGTGCTAGTCCACGAGGAGAGGCACATCATATCCGCTATTGGTCACTCTTGTTTATTATAGTAGGTCCTTTTGTCATTGTAACCTATTGTATAGTCATTACCGCTCTGGGATTACTGTTAACTAGTTGAACTGGTTTAATTATAGTATTTATGTATGTTTCTTTATCCCTTGTCTGGTATATTACTGTGTATGTGTCATAAGGGAGCAGGACCTACATGACTACCAAGGGGGTGGTCGGGATAGCTCCTATTAGCGTGGTATCAGAGCAGTTGGTCGTATGTCATAGACTGTATAATTTGTGTACGATTGTCATACTAATTTGTGTTTCTTACAAAAAATTTGCGATATGCCTCCAAGAAGTGAGCCCCCTGTATGGTCTACCGATGAGTTTGAGGACCTTAATATTAGGACACCCCAGAGGTTGGGAGCAACTGTGTTTTCGGGACAAACTATACCTGATGAGGCTTATGAGTGGATCACTCGGCTGGAGAGGATCTTTACCGTTATGAGGTGCTCCCTAGAGATAGGGTACTGTTGGCCATATTCCTTTTGGGTGGCCATGCTTATAGTTGGTGGTGCGGACTGTAGCAGACCGGATTGGATGTTGATACCCTGACTTCGGAGGCCTATCACATTCGTTTTATGGATTGGTACTATCCTCGTTGTTTCCGAATGGAAAGAGAGGTTGAGTTCTTGCAGCTGTAGTAAGGGACCAAGAAGGTAGCAGAGTATGAGCAGGAATTCCTTGCATTGTCCCTCTTTGCCCCCACAGTATGTGGCTACTGAGGAAGACAAGTTCCGTCATTTTGAGCTTGGTCTGGGGAGCGATGTGCATGCCATAGTGATCGCCAGATCATATTCTACCCTTTGAGAGTTAGCAGATGCTGCGACCAGAGTCGAGCTAGTTTGCCGACATAGCAGCAGTATGCAAGCTTTAGACACTGCAGAGAGCGTCAGTTCATTGGATCGAGGAAGGGCAGTTTCAGTTCTGGATCTTTTGGAGGAGGCCATTCCAGGTATAGTTCTGGTAGAGGTGATTGGAGCTTAGAAGTCAGACACACTAAGTCAACTCGGCTCAAAGGGACATCATCCAGCTCTAGTTCTAGACAAGACAATGAGCCTAGTCAGATAGGCATAATGGTGTGCTATCACTGCGGAGAAAAGGGACATATCCAGAGATATTGGCCTTACTTTCCAGCTAGTAGCTGTGGTGGCCAAGGTATGACGGAGCAAGAGCCGAGTGCGACCTCGAGCTTCAGCGCGTCAGGTTCGAGAGGAGCTGGATGGGGCTACCATGGACCATGAGGAGGGGGCCAAGCACCAAGAGCGCATGCCCGTGTGTTTGCAGTGACTCAGTAGAATGCTCGAACAGCTCCCGATGTAGTGATAGGTATAATCTCTATCTTTGGTCACGATGCACGTGTCTTGATAGAACCCGGGACTACACATTCTTTCATTTCTCAAGGTTTTGCAACGTTAGCAGATAGAAAGATTTCTCCATTGGACTGTGATATGGGAGTGAGTACACATATTGGGGAGGTTTATGTGGTAAATCTGGTAATTCGAGAGTATCCAGTGATGATAGAGGGTGACAGCATAATAGCAGATCTAGTACTCATGGAATTGCATAATTTTGATGTTATACTTGGGATGGACTGGTTGTCGACAAATCATGCCTTCATCGACTGTTTCAATAAGAGGGTGAGAATTCAGAGTCCAAATTTACCTGAGGTAACCTTCTAGGGAGATCGGAGAGTGTTGCCATTTGGAGTGATTTCAGCCCTTACAACAAAAAAGTTAGTGAGGAAAGGCTGTTAAGGCTATTTGGCTCATGTCGTGGATAGATGGGCTACACCAGAGAGTGCAGAGGACATACCAGTGATGCGGCGATTTCCAGATGTATTCCTAGAGGACTTATCATGATTACTACCGCCCAAAGAGATCAAGTTCACCATCGAGCTTTTTCTAGGTACGCGACCTATATCTCAGACACCATATCGCATGGCACCAACTGAGCTAAGGGAACTGAAGGTTCAGTTGGAAGAGTTGGTAAACATGGGGCTTATACGACCCAGTGCATCGCCTTGGGAAGCTCCGTTGTTATTTTTGAGGAAAAATGGCGGTAGTCTGTGATTGTGCATAGATTACAGGCAACTCAACAAAGTTACAGTAAGGAATAAGTATCCTCTGCCCAAGATTGATGATTTTTTCGATCAATTAAGATGGGCCAAATATTTCTCGAAGATAAATCTTCGGTTAGGATACCACCAGTTGAGGATTGCTGAGGAAGATGTTCCTAAGACTACTTTTTGGACAAGGTATGGTCATTACGAGTTTCTGGTGATGTCCTTCAGACTGACAAATGCACCAGCTGTATTTATGGATTTGATGAATCGAGTGTTTTGATCATATATGGACCGGTTTGTTATTGTGTTCATCGATGACATTCTGGTATACTTGAAGAGTGCCAAGGAGTATGAGAAGCATTTAAGATTAGTGCTAAATAGACTGAGGAAGAATCAGTTGTATGCCAAGTTGAGCAAGTGTCAATTCTGGTTGAACAATATAGGCTTCTTGGGACATATCATTTCAGCTGAGGGGATTAGTGTGGAACCCCAGAAGGCAGAAACCGTGACTAATTGGGAGCAATCGAAGACCGTTACTGAGGTTCGGAGTTTTGTGGAATTGGCTGGATACTACAGATGCTTTGTAGAGGGTTTTTCTACTATTGCTGCTCCATTGACCAGTTTGATCCAGAAAAGGGTTAGGTTCGTCTGGAACGAACACTGTGAATAGAGTTTCCAGGAATTGAAGAGACGACTGACTTCTGCTCCAGTATTAGCTCTTCTCGATGACAGTGTGGAGTTCAAGGTATACATCGATGCGTCAATGCAAGGATTGGGTTGTGTGCTGATGCAACATGGGAGAGTTATCACCTATGCCTCTCGACAATTAAAGCCATAGAGTCAAACTACCCTACCCATGATTTAGAGCAGGTAGTGGTACATGTTCTAAAAATTTGGAGACACTACTTATACGGGGAGACTTGTAGGATTTTCATCGACCATCAGAGTTTAAAACACATTTTCACTCAGAAGGAATTGAATCTGACAAAGACGATAGTTAGAGCTAATCAAGCACTATGACTGCACTATCGAGTATCAGCCCGAAAAGGTAAATGTATTGGCAGATGAATTGAGTAGGAAATCTGCGGGTTAGTGGAACTCCGAAGAGTTGGAGTTATTCTTGGATTGGACAGTGGGAGAGCTTTGTTAGCTAGTTTCCATGTGAGACCCATCCTGATCGACTGGATTATTAAGGCTCAACTTCAAGATCCCACCTTGTGTATTTTGAGGATAGAAGTTTAAGTAGGTGACTAGCAGGATTTCACTATTAGAAGTGACGGAGCGTTATTGAAACATGGTCGATTGTGTGTGCCTGTAGATGTATAGTTGAGGACCAAGATACTAGAGAAGGCCCATAGTTCAGCATATGTGATGCATCTGAGAGGAACAAAGATGTATCATACACTTAAAGATCACTATTGGTGGGCCAGGATGAAGAGAGAGATCGTTGAGTATGTTGGTAGATGTTTGACTTGTCAGCAGGTAAAAGCTGAACGACAGAGACCGTATGGAGCTTTGCAGCCACTTCCAATCCCTAAGTGGAAAGGGGATCACATCACCATGGACTTCGTGTTCAAACTGCCTATGACTTGGAGCGGTTTTGATGGGGTCTGGGTGATTGTTGATAGACTTACGAAGTCGGCGTATTTCTTGACAGTGCACGAAACCTTCAAACCAAATCGTTTAGCTCGGCTGTTTGTTGATGAGATCATCAGGTTGCATCAGACGCCAGAATCGATAGTGTTGGATCGAGATCCGTGGTTTACATCAAGATTTTGGCGGAGTTTGCAAGAAACTCTTGGTACAAGGCTACACTTCAGTACTACTTTTCATCCTCAGACAGATGGACAGTCTGAGAGGACTATTCAGACTCTAGAGGATATGATGAGAGCATGTGTGCTACAATTTCAGGATTCTTGGGATACAATCCTACCATTGATGGAGTTTTCCTACAACAACAACTATCAGTCGAGTATTGGGATGACACCATTTGAGGCACTGTATGGACGACAGTGTAGGACGCCTATATGTTGGACTGAGGTAGGCGAGAGAGCGGTATTGACACCAGATCTCATGGATATAACCCAGGAAAAGGTCTGAATTATTAAGGAACGGTAAAAGACGGCTCATGATCGTCAAAAAAGCTACGCCAATCGTCGGATTATAGCCTTTGAGTTTGAAGTAGGAGACTGGGTTTCCTGAAGCTATCATCGTGGAAAGGCATTGTACGATTTGGTAGACGTGGGAAGTTGAGTCCACGTTATATTGGGCCGTACGAGATTACGGAAAGGATTGGCGTTGTTGCATACCTATTAGCCTTACCCCCAGAGCTTGTGAGAGTGCATGATTTGTTCCACATTTCGATGCTTCGTAAGTACGTGCGTGAGGAATCGTATGTTCTGGAGGAACATCTGTTGGAACTGAGGACAGATCTGAGCTTTGATAAACGACCAGTACAGATTCTGTATTGGATGGATAAAGTGTTACGGAACAAGACCATTCCCCTGGTAAACGTATTGTGGAGAAACTATAACGTGGAAGAGGCCACGTGGGAGCCCGAAGCCCTGATACGGGAACATTGTCCACATTTATTTGAGTGAATTTCGGGGATGAAAGTTTTGTAAGGTGGATAAATTGTAACACCCCGGACTTTTAATAAAATATAAAAATCAGAAATTTAATGTAAAATGACCATTGTACCCCTAGATAGAAAAAAAATATTGACTTTTGACTCGGGACACTATTTGGAATTTGACCAAGGCTAGTTACGTAGATTGAGACGTCACGAGTCCGTGGATAGGAGATACGTCAAAATAGGACGTCCAACGGGAAAGTTATGGGTTACGGAAGAAATCAAGTACTATTTGTGTTTTTTGAGAATGTGTACAATTGGCTAAATTGCATTAGTCGAAATATCTGAGGTGGATCAATGGATGAGTGACAAGTGTCACTCATCCCATTGGCCCATCCCTCAAATTCGTGCATATAATATATACATCTTCATCTTCTTCATTTCCTTGGTAACCCGAAACCAAAAACCCACACACAAGAACTCTACTTCATCCTTTTTTCTTGAGAGATTAAGGGAGTGAAGGAGAGTGATTGATGACAACGGCGACCAGTACAGATTCTGTATTGGAAGGAGAAAGTGTTACGAAACAAGACCATTCCTCTGGTAAAAGTATTGTGGAGGAACTATAACGTGGAAGAGGCCACATGGGAGCCCAAAACCCTGATGCGGGAACAATATTCACATTTATTTGAGTGAATTTCGGGGATGAAATTTTTATAAGGTGGGTAGATTGTAACACCCCGAACTTTTAATAAAATATAAAATCGAAAATTTAATGTAAAATGACCATTTTACCCCTAGACAGAGAAAAATGTTGACTTTTGACCCAGGACACTATTTGGACTTTGACCAAGGCCAGTTACATAGATTGAGACGGCACGAGTTTGTGGACAGGCGATACGTCAAAATCGGAGGAACTATAACGTGGCAAATTAGGTGATGCCCCATAGCAGTCTTAGTCCACGTCAGCCATGTCAGACCACATGGACCAGTGAGGTGTTGCCACGTGGCAATGTGTCAGAGAACTGTCACAGATGTCAAGGACATGTGGCAGGACACGTGGAACCAGTCAGGGAGTGCCACGTGGCAGGTGTCAGATCTGTTAGGCTGACGTCAGTATGACGTCAGCCTTTGACTGGCATTGACTTCTGTGGACCGTCGTCGACTGGTTACGACTAGTGTTGACCAGACTTTTACTAACGCATGAGGGCGCGTGGGCGCGAATCTCGAGGTCAAATCGATCTTGTTCAAAAGGTTTCGACGATCTGAATCCAATGGTGGTGGTTTCAGGTCGATCGTCTGAATAGTATTTGGACATGTTTTAGCCTCGGGTTGTGCATTTGGGGTTCGTCTCCGAGTCAGGTGTTTAGGATTTTCTATCCTAGGGACTTATACAGGTTTAGTAACCCATACTCATTGTGTTTGATAGTAAAAAATGATCCCGAGACTTCTGAGAGACGTCCAACTCAAGGTTGAGCTAGCAGCTTGGACCGAATGTGAATGGACTTTGACTTTTAAACCCATGCATGCATAATATGATTTGAAATATGAGTTTTCATGTGATTTATATTGATAAATTGATTAAATGTTTATGCGATGATTTGAGCATGATTTGGTGAAATGCATACTAGATGATGTTTTACGATATTGGGGAAACTCGGTTTTGGGCTGAGACTTGATGGAAACCGATGATTTGGATTTGAAAGTACAACTGTTTATGAAATGTATTTCCATTGTTTTCATTATGACTATTCTCGGTGTGTATTGAGATTATATGTATGGTATTGACCCCCCGGAGAGGTCACGAAGCACTGCCTATTGATGAGCACCTGTGGGGTTGCTTTTTCGCAGGATTGCCAATATATGACATCGGTCGTTGACAAGTTCACGACGATGAGAACGTCAATTGTTGATTAGTCACGGTGACGTTCTCAGACGTGAGCTGTCCTGGAGCCTATTTAGCACGCGTTGAACAGAGATCGTGACTGATTATGATATGAGATTGAGATTTGAGTTTTGCATGAGAATGAGTCACAAATGCTTTTAAATTCTATTTGCATCCAGAATTATATGATATACTGTTTTACTTGAAATAAATAATTTTACTGATTATGCATGCATGCTTTGTAAAATGGAGGGGTAAGCCATTGATTTCGGAAAATGAATTTATAACTTTTTATTTTTATCCACTCACGCTTTTGATGTTTTACTGACCCTCCAGGTCGTTTGCATAGGTGTCGGGGCTAGCCACGAGGAGAGGCATATCATGTTCGCTGTTAGTTACTCTTATTTATTAGAGTAGGTCCTTTTGTCACTATAACCTATTGTACAGTTATGACCGCTCTGCGATTAGTTAACTGGTTGAACTGGTTTAATCACCGTATTTATATATGTTTCTATATCCCTTGTCTAGTATATTACTGTGTATGTGTCAGACGGGAGCAGGACCTGCACTACTACCAAGGGGGTAGTCGGGCGGGTCTTGTCAAAGGAAGTAGAGAATGTTGATTCCGACCACCTATACAAGATCGTGAAAAATCAAGAGGATGACATCATACTTGAGACCCTTCCAGACGAACAACTCTTTGGAATCCAGGTAATTACCTCTGCCACCCCTTAGTATGCTGATATTGTAAACTACTTGGTCACTAAAGCTTTCCCCAAAAGCATGCCTAGATATCAACTTGATAAGCTTAAACATAATGCTAGAACTTATTCATGTGATGAACCTTACTTGTGGAAACAATGCTCTAATTTAGTTCTTAGGAGATGTGTCCCGAATAATGAATATAACTCCATTCTTGCATTTTGTCATAATGAAGCATGTGGGAGACACTTTGGTTCCAAGAAAACATCCCTTACGGTGTTAGATTCAGGTTTATTTCGGCCTTCTTTATTTTATGATGCTCATGCATTTTGTGCTACATGTTATAGATGTCAAAAATCTGGTAATCTAGGACCTAAAGACCAAATGCCACAAACCTATATACGTAATGTCAAGATTTTTTATTTGTGGAGTATTGATTTCATGGAGTGCAAGGTTAGATGATGCTTTGTGGGCCTACAGAACAGCTTACAAAACCTCCATAGGTATGTCACCATTTCGGTTAGTCTATGGGTAAGCTTGTCATCTGCCTGTGGAATTAGAGAATAAGGCCTGGTGGGCAGTCAAAAAAGTTCAACATGGACACTGATGAAGCAAGAATACATCAAAAGTTACAGATTTGTGAACTTGAAGAGATTCGAAATGATGCATTCGATAATTCATGGATTTACAAAGTAAGAACCAAGGCCGTACACGATATGATGATATGTGGGAAGGGCTTCCACGTTGGTCCAAAAGTTATGCTCTTCAACACACGTCTCAAACTCTTTTCAGGTAAACTTCATTCTAGATGGGGTGGCTGTAAAACCCGTGTCCTGGAGGGAACGGTGTACAATCCCACATTTCTACGAGGGGGAATGGTCTGGGAGATTATGGTGGTGTGCCTTAAAGGTGTAGGTACACATCTATCTAGCAATAGGCCTTTTGGGAGCTCAAGTGGCTTTGGGGGGGGGGGGGGGGATTGGAACTCCAAAGTTAAGCGAGTTGAGGCTGGTGCAATTCCATGATGGGTGACCCCCTGGGAAGTTGCACCATGAACTCCCAAAAATAAAACCGTGAGGGCGAGGCCCAAAGAGGACAATATGGTGCTAGATGAGTCGGGTCCTGACCGAGGAGGGTCGGGTTTTGACAGAATGGTATCAGAGTCAGACCCCGACCGGGAAGTGTGCCAGCATGGACTCTGGGCCCTAAGGGGGGTGGATTGTAAAACCCATGTCCTAAAAGGAACGGTGAACAATCCCACATTCCTGCGAGGGGGAATGGTCTGGGAGAGGATGGTGGTGTGTCTTATAGTTGTAGGTACACACCTATCTAGCACTAGGCCTTTTGGGAGCTCAAGTGGCTTTAGGGGGGATTGGAACCCCAAAGTTAAGCGAGTTGAGGCTGGTGCAATTCCATGATGGGTGACTTCTTGGGAAGTTGCACCATGAGCTCCCGAAAACAAAACCGTGAGGGCGAGGCCCAAAGCGGACAATATGGTGCTAGATGAGTAGGGTCTTGACCGAGGAGGGTTGGGTCCTGACAGTGGCCTTATATTATCACTCATGTTTTCTCTCATGGTGCTATATAGGTTCAATCACATATCATGGGGAGAGAATTCAAAGTTTATGGTGTAAGACCCGGTCTTGGATGCAAGAACGGTGAGCAAGACCCGTGAGCTTGGAAAGGCAAGATTGGTGAACAATCCCACATCGCTCGGGGAGGGAAAGGTGAAGTGTCTTATATGCGTGGGCACGTATCTATCTAACACAAGGCCTTTTGGGAGCTCACTGGCTTTGGATTCATTGGGAACTCCAAAGTTAAGTTAGTTGAGGTTGGTGCAATCTCATGATGGGTGATCTGTTGGGAAGTTACACGTGAGCTCTCAAAAACAAAATCATGAGGGCTGGGCCTAAAAAGGAACAATATTATGTTAGATGGGTCGAGTCGTGACAAATGGCCATCGTTTGAAACTTTATTTCGAGGCTTTCCAGAAGGGTGATGTGGATGAGAAGTCCCTCCAAGAACTAGTCCTTCCTAATACTTAAAAGAATGCATAAGGAAACCCAATGACGGAGACGTGGATGAGCCACCAAACGAAGATTTGCTTTCCTTAAACCCTTCACTCTCTTTACTTTCATTACTTTATGTCTTAATTGCTTTCTTTTTGTGAATTATTCCTCCTTGCTTAGATTTTATGCTTTCACTTTCATACATTGAGGACAATGTCAGATTTAAGTGTAGGGGAGGGGTTTACAACTTTGTTGAGTCTTATTCTGAAGCAAATAAATAAAAATGAATCTTATTTCAGAAATCAAAGAAAAAATTAGAAAAATAACAAAAAACCAAAAAGATTTTCATGTGTTTTAGTCTTTAGTCTCGAGTCTTTTGATAACTTAGTGTTTTTAACAAGTCTTATGATGCCCTTTAACTTGTCGATGATAAGAATGAAGGATAAACGAAGACAACATGGCTAAAAGACGATCACTACAACTTGAATTCATTTGTTAATGCTTTATGATGAAATGTTTATGGCTTGCAGTGGATTATGCATGTTAAACTGGTGTATCACAAACATGTTAAGATATGTATGAATCATGTGAACCCTATGTGAGCTTTAGAGCCTTATATACTTCTTGATTGAGTGATTCATAGGCGTTCTCGTAACTTCTTATCATAGCTTTTATTGAACTTTAGAGTACTAGAACTTACTTCTATGTGATTTTCAAAGCTTTAAGTCAATAAATTCTCTGATCTTGGATATGATTAACGTTATAGGGTTGACACCACCTATCCAAAGCTTTATCCAAAGCTTAGAGTACTAGAACTTCCTTTAAGTCAAAGCTTTATCCCTTATTTCGGCCAGCGCCTACCGAAATTCCTCAGTTTCCATTGTCGCGTTGACCAGGCTGTTGACCAGCGAATTCTGTTCAATTCCAGCAACATTTTCATTCTTTCTTGTGGAAAATGGTCCAATTTAAGTTTGGTTTTGTTTTCTTTTTTCCCAAAGGAAACCTTCTTTCTCTAGGACTTCAATTTAATTAGTTTAATCATTTTCCTTTTATAATTTAAATTTTAAACTCCTATTTATTGGAGAATTAATTTTCTTCTATAAATAGAGAGGTTTAGGTTAATTGTAAAGGGTCGCTCATTTTTTGTACCAAAACTTTGCTCAACCAAAATTTTCTTTTCATTATATTCAAGATATTAAGTGTAAGTGAAATTAAGCCATACTTCACCTTCTACACCTTCATCCGTGACCAAGTTGAGGTGCCCTCGCTTGTCTCACCAAAGAGTGTTCATTCACTCCGTCTCAATAGGGTGCTTCAAAGAGAAAGAGTGTAACACGACCTCTTTACCTTGTAGTTATTTCTTATGCTTGAATAATGATTATATGAATTAATTTCTAATAATATTCTTGGTTTTATGATTTGTATTGCTTCAATATTCTATGTGTTCTATGATTCTAGTTTTTGTTATGTTTGGGTGGTTATGCTTAATGCTTGACTAGATATAGGGTGCCCGAGTCTAGGTCATTGAAAGTGTCGCAGGGTGCCTCGGGTATATAATTAAGAGAATATGCAAGTAACTCGTAAGATTAAGATAATAGGAATTTGTAGGTTGAATTTAATACAATCATGAATGAGTTAGGTTAAAGATGAGTTGACGATGTAAATAATAAATTAGGTTAGATTAGATTGGATTAGATTAGGTTAGTTAATCACGTAGGATAATAGAAACAATCAATAACCCCCAAATTAAATAATCAAATGATAATCATGCTTAGGTACCCTCAAAGCCCGGTTAAGAACAATCCCTATTTATCAATTCTACATCTGCACAAAAGGGTTTTAATTTGCATATGCTTTCTTTAAGTGTTGAGCGTCACTTTATGTTTACTTTAATGCTTAATTTTAGCGTATCAGTAGGATCCCCGTGGGGCCTGGTATCTAGAGGGCCTAGCGGCTTAGTGCTATTGAGTTTACTAGTGGATGGGATCCCGGGGTGGCCGATTAGTGGATTGCACGCTTTGAGCCGATTTTTTGGGTGATGCGTTGTTCTCCTGAGCATATGGTTCAGAGAGCTACCTTTATCTTCGATGGTTCTGCACAGGTGTGGTGGCAAATCTTGTTGTCGACGGTTTTGGATGACATTACTGAGACTTTGGCGACGTTTAAAGGAACATTTCTTGCATTTGTTTTAGCCCCAGTCTTATCTAGATGCTAATGGGACAGAATTCCTCCGACTGGAGCAAAGGAGCATGACTGTTGCTTAGTATGAGCAAAGATTTCTGGATTTGTCCCAGTTCGCATAGGATGGCGTGGCAACTGAGGTGATGAGGATTCGTCGGTTTGTATCTAGTCTTTAGAGTGAGATTTAGGCATCGGTATTGGCTGGAGGATTCACCACACTCTAGACTCCGTCGGATGTGGCATTTCAGGTGAAGATGAGCTTGGCGGAATCCCAGTAGTAGTTGCATGATGGTTCTGGGAGACGCCGAGGGCTACATGGAGAGAACTTGTTTTCCTAGGGAGCTCCGAACAGGGCTGTTTCTACTTTCGGTTCTTCTAGTTGTAACCGTTCGGGTTCTGGTGATCGATGGTCGGATCAATATGGATGGGATGTGCGGAGCAGCGAGGATGGTTGCTTCTATTGTGAAGAGCTTGAGCTTTTCAAGCGGGAGTGTCCTTATCTTTCGAACGATGGTGCTACTAGTCAGGGTATTGTGTGGCAGGGTCAACAGAAAACAACACTTTTTTTACTATAGCATCAGGAAATCAGGCTTAGGGAAACAACATGGCAGGTGATAGCTAGATGGGACAAGATGGAATCGTAAGTGGGCGAGCATGTGTGTTCGCTACTACGCAGACATATACTTACACTTTCTTTGGTTTAGTTACTCGAGTGTGGTTGGGTTCTGGGATGGTATGTTTTGGTAGAAGTAGGTTGGCTGACCTTTGGGGTAGACCACGAAGAACTCAGAGAGGATTTTGAGCTTAGAAAGTGGTATGTTTAGATCGAGGATCAGACAAAAAGGGTGTAAAGTTAGGTAATTTTTGCCTTTGTGATTGTATTGTGGAGGGATTTTCACGTGGACAAGACCACGTGGGAGCCTAGGTCTTGAGGTGGGATTAGATTTCCACAATTTTGGCACGAGTAAGTGTGAATTTCGAGGGAAAATTCATGTAAAGATGGTAAATTGTAACTACTCAGACCTTAATTATAGGATTAACCGAATGTTTTTGACAGGACCCGCCCCAATCCCCCTGGGACCACCCGGGACGTGCCCTGCTCCCGTCTGACACCCGTTATTAAAATATCATAATTACCCTTATTGAAAGTAAAATGCATAAAGAAAATCCATAATTAGGTCATACATAGCACGCCACTCAAATACTCGAATACAAATAGTGTCAAACAAGGGATAGTTCCCGAATACAGTTTATTGAGCACGACTCTAGACACACTACGTGCCAACCTACCCAGCAGTAGGGTTCAGGTGCGCAACGTAAACCTATGCCTCTTCCTCGGGATCCTCCTTCTCTTCCTCGGGATCCTCCTCCTCAATAGCACTACCTGGAGAGGTAGTAAAACAACAAGGATGAGTGGGCCGAAACTCAAGGTTTACAAAATAGTTTACCATCTCGAAAACATATAGATTTTCCCTTCCGTTTTCCGAAAAGACATGCATTAGTATCATAAACCACAAAATCATATAATCATAAGCAGAATAATATCAACATAATATAATCTCAGTCACTGCACTATACATCCCAACCCTGACATCCCAGATGCCCGACGTCCTAGACGCCCGATAAGGTCACAGTCCCAAGGCTACGCGTGCCACCCGAGGTCTCAATCCCGAGTCCAAATCCCGAACCCAGTCCGATCATGGCATTCTAGATGCCTGACGTCCCAGACGTCCAACAGTAGCAATCCTGCTCCTGAGTCACTCTACGGTCCGGTCCCTCCGTAGAATGACTCCTCACAGGCAATGCGCCATGACCACTTCGGGGTACCTACATCTGGAGGAGATAGAATCCTAGGGTAGATCTATACAGTGCAGTACCAAAGATAAGTATCGCAATCCATATATACATATACATGACTCAAAACCATTCATAAACAACCAAACGGGTCTCATGCCCAAACATCGTAATACGTGCCATAAATCATACTCAAGATAAACAGATACTTTTACTTGAATCACATATAGATATAATAGAAAGTAAAATAGTTATGCATGCCGAAGTTTAGTGAAATCAAAGGCCCACTCACAGTACAATCCCGAGCGTAAAGCCCCGTCCAAGGGTTAAAGTACAATTCCTGTCATGTCCAAAGCATACGTAAAGGTCACTTTAAGTCTCTACTAAAGAACTATCAAACCCTAGACTGAAACCGGCCCGGGAAAGCCGTCCGAACACGCTTCCCAAGGCGTCAGATCCTAATTTGACCAACCTAACGATCTCCGATCGACACGAAACCACCGCCATTGGATCCGTATCGTCGAAACCTTGAAAATGGCACTGGTCCCACACAAAATACTGTTCACACGCGCCCCCCACGCGCCGGTCAACCCTCTGGTCAACGGTGCTACAGTGATGCTGACGTCATCATGACGTCAGCATGACGTCATCACTGACAGTGTCAGAGGACACGTGTCAGCATCCCATTGGTCCCTGGTATGATAGTTTTCTGACATGATGACATCATCATGACGTCACTGCTGACGCCAGCATGACGACGTCATCAGCTACAGTAACCGTGTCTGAGAACCGGGTCACCGCAGACCCACGGTTCGACCCGATCAGTTCTCATCAACCCGACCACCATATTCGATGGGATTTGTTCCTATGAACTCGTCTAATCGTGTTCTATGGTTCTGTGTAATTAAAACAAGTTTTTAGGTTGAAGGAACCACCTGAAAATCGACGGGAAACTGGCTGCCAGCTCTGGTTCGTCTTCTCCGGCGAGTCGTCAAGCTTCCAGTCACGGTTCTTGGTCCAAAACGATCGTCTAGGTCCCTTGAGTGTGTCTCAAAAACAACCAGACAAGTTTAACATAAAAAACGAATGGTTCGAGACAGGGAAGGAAATCGGTGTCTCTTGGGTTTTCAGGCTTACCGCCGCCGTGTCGCCGCCATGGGCTGCCCAGTCCAGTCTTGAGTCGTCCTATGGTTCCAGTTAACCCATCCCTAGGTTAGTTCGAGTGCAGGGGTGAAGGTTTGGACGGTTTGGACAGTTTGGGCTGATCGGGTTTCCTTCTCGGGTCTGTGGGTTTTCCGGCCGTGCAGGGTGGCCGTGGTGGTGGTGGTCGGTGTCTGGGGGTTGCTGGTGGTTGCCTGGTGCTGCCTGGTGAGGGAGGTTGGGTGGTGAGCTGCTGGAGTGATTGTTCGAAGGGTGAGAGTACACGGTTGAGAGAATGAAAATATGGGAGTATGGTTTGATAAGTTTAAAACAGAATAGGCAAATGAAACCAACGGCTGGGATTAAGTGTGAGTGTAAGGATGGAGGGTGAGGATTTAAGGAAATTAATTAATTAATTAATTAAATGGCAAACATAGATCCTGGTTTTAGGGGATGAAGTGGATGAGTGACATGTGTCACTCATCAAGGGTCCAGATTGATTGGGTTAAAGTAATCAGATTCTATTATTTTATTATTATTTTATTCCGAGTCTCGGTTAGTTCGGTTGAATCGTAATTACGTCCGTGACCATAACTTTTTCGTCGTACGTCCGATTTCGGCGTGCCGCCTGTCTACGGATTCTTATCGACGGGACCTACGTAACAGTCCTTGGCCCTCGTCCATTGGACTTCCCGGGTCAAAAGTCAACATTTGGCCCCAGTTTGACCAAATTACCAAAATACCCCTAGACTTCCGAACGTCACAACTTCTTCCTCGAACGTCGGAATCGAACGTGCCACCTGCCTATGAACTCATGACGTCCTAAACTATGTCACGGTCATGGGTAAAAGTCCTAAATATTTCCCGAGGAAAAAGTCAACATTTCCCCCCCTAAGGGGCAAAACGGTCATTTTACAATAAAATAATATTTACGAAAGTTCGGGTCGTTACAATCTATCTACCTTACAAAATTTCGTCCTCGAAATTACTAAAATAAAAAGGGATACTGTTCCCTCATCAAGTCTTTGTGTTCCCACGTTGCTTCCTCGACGTCATAGTTCCTCCACAGTACTTTCACCAACCGAATCGTTTTGTTTCTCAGAACCTTGTTCTTCTGATCCAGAATCTGCACTGGTTTCTCCTCAAAGCTCAGATCAGTCATCAGTTCCACTGGTTGTTCCGGCAAGGCATGTGAATCGTCCCGTAGGTATTTCCGTAACATGGACACATGGAAAACGTCGTGCACTTTGGCAAGTTCTGGAGGTAATGCCAACCGGTATGCCACTAGTCCAATCCTCTCTTTGATCTCGAACGGCCCAAAATAACGTGGACTCAACTTCCCGCGTCTGCCAAAACGGATAATTCCTTTCCAGGGAGATAACTTAAGAAACACAAAATCTCCCACCTCGAATTCCAAGTCTCGAATTCGTCGATCAGCATAGCTCTTTTGGCGATCTTGCGCTGCCTTCAATCTTTCCTTGATAATTCGAACTGTTTCTTGAGTCATGTCCATCAAATCCGGTCCTAATGATGCTCGCTCTCCTACCTCCATCCAGCAGATAGGTGTCCTGCACTGTCGGCCATACAGTGCCTCGTAGGGTGCCATCCCGATACTTGCCTGATAACTGTTGTTGTATGCGAACTCCATCAAAGGCAAATGAGTATCCCACGAATCCTGAAACTACAGTACACAAGACCTCATCATGTCCTCCAGAGTCTGGATGGTCCTCTCTGACTGCCCATCGGTTTGTGGGTGGAACGCTGTACTGAAATGTAAGTTTGTACCCAAGGCGTTCTGCAAACTTCGCCAGAACCTAGAAGTGAAACGCGAATCTCGATCAGACACTATCGACTCCGGCGTACCATGAAGTTGAATGATCTCCTTCACAAACAGCTGAGCCAGTCGGTTTGGCTTAAATGTCTCCTGTACCGGTAAGAAATGAGCTGACTTGGTCAATCGGTCGACAATCACCCAAACTCCATCGAATCCTCTCTGAGTTCTAGGCAATTTGAAGACAAAATCCATGGTAATGTGATCCCACTTCCACTCGGGAATTGGAAGTGGTTGCATAGCTCCATACGGTCTCTGCCGCTCTGCCTTGACCTGCTGACAGGTCAAACATCTGCTCACATATTCTGCAATATCCTTTTTCATCCCAGCCCACCAATAATGGTTCCGGAGGGTACGGTACATCTTTGTACCTCCCGGATGCATGGCATAAGCCGAACTGTGGGCTTCCTCAAGAATTTCTGCCTGTAACTCTGCCACTGCAGGAACACACAAACGGCCCAGTTTCACCAGAGCTCCATCTCGTCGGATAGTAAAGTCCTGCCTCTCATCCGCTTCGACCTCGATCCTGTAAATACAAAGTGTCGGATCCTCTAATTATGCCTCGATAATCCGATTAACTAGCACAGGTCGTACATGAAAACTGGCCAACAAAGCTCCCTGCTCATCCATCCCCAGCATAACTCCAGCTCTTCGGAGTTCCACTAGAAAAGGAAGGTACACCAGCCTCAAGTGTTCAAGCGATCCTGCTGACTTCCTGCTGAGTGCGTCTACCACGACGTTCGCCTTCCCTGGATGATATTCAATTGTACAGTCATAATCCTTGATTAGTTCCAACCACCGTTGCTGCCTTACGTTCAGCTCCTTCTGAGTGAACAAATGCTTAAGACTCTGATGATCGGTGAAGATCCTGCAAGTCACCCCGTACAGATAATGTCTCCAGATCTTTAAAGCATGAACCACAGCCGCCAACTCCAGATCATGCATAGGGTAGTTCAGTTCATGTGTCTTTAGCTGTCTTGATGCATAAGCGATAACTCTGCCATTCTGCATCAGCACGCAACCTAAACCTTGTAATGATGCGTCACTGTAGACTTCGAACTCTCCACTGTTATCCGACAAGGGAAGAACAGGTGCGGTAGTTAACCGACGTTTTAATTCCTAATAACTCTGCTCACATCGTTCATCCCAAACAAACTTTACTCCTTTCCTGGTTAAACGAGGTAACGGTGCCGCGATACTAGAGAAGCCCTCAACAAATCTCCGGTAGTATCCTGCCAAACCAACGAAACTCCGTACCTCTGTCACGGTTGTCGGTCTAGCCCAATTTGTCACCGCTTCGGTCTTCTGGGGATCCACACTAATCCCGTCTGCTGACACCACATGTCCCAGAAAACCAATGCTAGTTAGCCAAAACTGACACTTACTCAGCTTGGCGTATAACTGGTTCTGCCTCAGTTTCCCTAACACCGATCGTAAGTGTTTCTCATGAGCCTGAGCACTCCTTGAGTACACTAGGATGTCATCAATGAACACGATCACGAACTTATCCAAATAAGATCGGAAGACCCTATTCATCAGATCCATGAATGCTGCTGGAGCATTCGTCAAACCGAAAGGCATCACAAGGAATTCATAATGCCCGTATCTGGTCCGAAATGCTGTCTTCGGGACATCCCCCTCAGAAATCTTCAACTGGTGATAACCAGATCGTAAATCAATCTTCGAGAAGTACTGTGCCCCCCGCAGTTGATCAAAGAGATCGTCAATCCTGGGTAAAGGGTACTGATTCCTTACCGTGACCTTGTTGAGCTGTCGATAATCTACACACAAACGGAGGCTCCCCTCCTTCTTCTTCACAAATATACCGGTGCTCCCCACGGTGATGTACTCGGTCGGATGAATCCCAAGTCCACCAACTCCTGCAATTGGATCTTCAGTTCCCGTAACTCCGCTGGTGCCATCCGATATGGTGCATGGGATATAGGTCGTGTGCCGGGAAGTAGTTCAATCGTGAACTCAATCTCCCGATGTGGTGGTAAACCAGGCAAATCTTCCGGGAACACATCCGGAAATTCTCGCACCACAGGTATATCATCGGCACTTGGAGTATCACTCTGCGTCGTCACAACATGCGCCAGTTAACCCTGGCATCCCTTCTGTAGAAGCTTGGTAGCGGCAAGTGAAGAGATTATTTCAGGTAGCGAACCGTCGCGCTCTCCCTGAAAAGTAACCTGCGGCAAACCCGGACTCCGCAGAATCACCCGCCTACTACAACAGTCGATGAGCGAACTGTGCTCCGTCAACCAATCCATTCCCAAGATAACATCAAAGTCATGGATATCCATAAGGATTAGATCAGCTAGCAGATCAACCTCCTCCACCCTTACTGGGCATCTCCGGATCACCTGATTCACTATGTACACAACACCCATCGGTGTACCAACACCCATCTCACTATCCAAGGCTGACACCTCGCAATCTAACATACCCGCACAACTTTTCGAAATAAAAGAATGAGTAGCCCCAGCATCCATTAACACCCGTACAACAAGATTTGAGATATGAAGAGTACCTGTAACCACGCCTGGGGCTGACCTCGCCTGCTGCTGAGTCACTGCAAAAACACGAGCGCTGGGCCCCGCAGTCTGTCCGCGTCCACGCGCGCCACGCTCAGCACTCTGTCCTCGTCCCCGGCAGGGATGGAAGCCGAACTCTGTGCCACACTAACACCTTTAGCCTCGTTGTTCCTTGACAGTAAAGGGCAATCTCGGGCATAGTGGCCCGTTCCTCCACAAGCAAAGCAATTAACTGTCCTCGGTCCATCCCAAGACCCTCCTGATGCACCACTCCAAGCCTGATGCTGTCCAGAGCTGAATCTCGATCCGCCCCTCTGAGAGCTCCCATGTCGACCTGACCAGCCACGACCACGTAAAGATGAGGGTGCTCCTCGGTAATTTCCCCCCTTAGGGATCTTTGGGTCGGTTGGTCCAGGATGTGGACGATCCCGGCGCTGCCCCTCGCCTAATGATTGTCGCGCCTGGTGTGTCGCCAGACTGGCCTCGACACGAACTGCAGCGTCGACCATGTCCCTCAGAGTCGCGTAACTAGTAGCCGTCACACTTGCCCGTAACTCTCCTCGGAGTCCCAGCTCAAATCTTTGACATTTTTCCTCCTCAGTACTCACAAAAGCTGCGGCAAAACGGGAAAGCTTCCCAAAAGTCTGTTCGTAATCTGCCACAGACATATCTCCCTGTTCCAGCCGTAGGAACTCTGCTTCTCGTGCCATGCAAAATGATCGCGGGTAATACTGATCTAAGAATCGGGCACGAAAGACCTCCCATGTGGTGGTGTGAACAGACCACCCTGACATCTCAAGACCATGTCACCACTGATAAGCCCCGCCTTCCAGTAAGAAGGCCGCCAGTGCCACCCGCTCGCCAGGTGGGCAGTGCATCATGGTGAAGATTCTTTCCCATTTCGCAATCCACTCATGGGCATCCTCGGGGTTTGATCCCCCGTTAAAAGGTGTGGCTCTCAACCTTTGAGCCCGCTCAATGCTAGCACATTCCATCTCTCTCGCGATTTCCTCGTCAGTTCGTGTTTGAGGAATTCTCCTTGGAGGCATAACCCACTGTTAAGAGGCATAGATTAGATAATGACATCTTTTAAACTAAGTACTGACCACTGGTCTAGCAGCTGACCACAACCTAGTGCTCTGATACCAAGTTGACAGGACCCGCCCCGATCCCCCTAGGACCACCCGGGACGTGCCATGCTCCCGTCTGACACCCGACATTAAAATATCATAATTACCCTTATTGAAAGTAAAATGCATAAAGAAAATCCATAGTTAAGTCATACATAGCACGCCACACAAATACTCGAATACAAATAGTGTCAGACAAGGGATAGTTCCCGAATACAGTTTATTGAGCACGACTCTAGACACACTACGTGCCAACCTACCCAGCAGTAGGGTTCAGGTGCGCAACGTAAACCTATGCCTCTTCCTCGGGATCCTCCTCCTCAATAGCACTACCTGGAGGGGTAGTAAAACAACAAGGGTGAGTGGGCCGAAACTCAAGGTTTACAAAATAGTTTACCATCTCGAAAACATATAGATTTTCCCCTCCGTTTTCCGAAAAGACATGCATTAGTATCATAAACCACAAAATCATATAATCATAAGCAGAATAATATCAACATAATATAATCTCAGTCACTGCACTATACATCCAAACCCTGACATCCCAGATGCCCGACGTCCTAGACGCCCGATAAGGTCACAGTCCCAAGGCTACGCGTGCCACCCGGGGTCTCAATCCCGAGTCCAAATCCCGAACCCAGACGAGCATGGCATTCTAGATGCCTGACGTCCCAGACGTCCAACAGTAGCAATCCTGCTCCTGAGTCACTCTACGGTCCGGTCCCTCCGTAGAATGACTCCTCACAGGTAATGCGCCATGACCACTCCGGGGTACCTACATCCGGAGGAGATAGAATCCTAGGGTAGATCTATACAGTGCAGTACCAAAGATAAGTATCGCAATCCATATATACATATACATGACTCAAAACCATTCATAAACAACCAGACGGGTCTCATGCCCAAACATCGTAATACGTGCCATAAATCATACTCAAGATAAACATATACTTTTACTTGAATCACATATAGATATAATAGAAAGTAAAACAGTTATGCATGCCGAAGTTTAGTGAAATCAAAGGCCCACTCACAGTACAATCCCGTTGCAATCTCGAGCGTAAAGCCCCGTCCAAGGGTTAAAGTACAATTCCTGTCATGTCCAAAGCATACGTAAAGGTCACTTTAAGTCTCTACTAAACAACTATCAAACCCTAGACTGAAACCGGCCCGGGAAAGCCGTCCGAGCACGCTTCCCAAGGCGTCAGATCCTAATTTGACCAACCTAACGATCTCCGATCGACACGAAACCACCGCCATTGGATCTGTATCGTCGAAACCTTGAAAATGGCACTGGTCCCACACAAAATACTGTTCACACGCGCCCCCACGCGCCGGTCAACCCTCTGGTCAACGGTGCTACAATGATGCTGACGTCAGCATGACGTCACTGCTGACGTCAGCATGACTTCAGCACTGACAGTGTCAGAGGACACGTGTCAGCATCCCATTGGTCCCTGGTCTGATAGTTTTCTGACATGATGACATCATCATGACGTCACTGCTGATGCCAGCATGATGACGTCATCAGCTACAGTAACCGGGTCACCGCAGACCCACGGTTCGACCCGATCAGTTCTCATCAACCCGACCACCATATTCGATGGGATTTGTTCCTATGAACTCGTCTAATCATGTTCTATGGTTCTGTGTAATTAAAACAAGTTTTTAGGTTGAAGGAACCACCTGAAAATCGACGGGAAACTGGCTGCCGGCTCTGGTTCGTCTTCTCCGGCGAGTCGTCAAGCTTCCAGTCACGGTTCTTGGTCCAAAACGATCGTCTAGGTCCCTTGAGTGTGTCTCAAAAACAACCAGACAAGTTTAACGTAAAAAACGAATGGTTCGAGACAGGGAAGGAAATCGGTGTCTCTCGGGATTTCAAGCTTACCGCCGCCGTGTCGCCGCCGTGGGCTGCCCAGTCCAGTCCTGAGTCGTCCTATGGTTCCAGTTAACCCATCCCTAGGTTAGTTCGAGTGCAAGGGTGAAGGTTTGGACGGTTTGGACAGTTTGGGCTGATCGGGTTTCCTTCTCTGGTCTGTGGGTTTTCCGGCCGTGCAGGGTGGCCGTGGTGGTGGTGGTCGGTGTCTGGGGGTTGCTGGTGGTTGCCTGGTGCTTCCTGGTGAGGGAGGTTGGGTGGTAAGCTGCTGGAGTGATTGTTCGAAGGGTGAGAGTACACGGTTGAGAGAATGAAAATATGGGAATATGGTTTGATGAGTTTAAAACAGAATAGGCAAATGAAACCAACGGCTGGGATTAAGTCTGAGTGTAAGGATGAAGGGTGAGGATTTAAGGAGATTAATTAATTAATTAATTAAATGGAAAACATAGATCCTGGTTTTAGGGGATGAAGTGGATGAGTGACATGTGTCACTCATCAAGGGTCCAGATTGATTGGGTTAAAGTAATCAGATTCTATTATTTTATTCCGAGTCTCGGTTAGTTCGGTTGAATCGTAATTACGTCCGTGACCATAACGTTTTCGTCGTACGTCCGATTTCGGCGTGCCGCCTGTCTACGGATTCGTATCGACGGGACCTACGTAACGGTCCTTGGCCCTCGTCCATTGGACTTCCCGGGTCAAAAGTCAACATTTTGCCCCACTTTGACCAAATTACCAAAATACCCCTAGACTTCCGAACGTCACAACTTCTTCCTCGAACGTCGGAATCGAACGTGCCACCTGCCTATGAACTCGTGACGTCCTAAACTACGTCACGGTCATGGGTAATCCTAAATATTTCCCGAGGCAAAAGTCAACATTTCCCCCCTCAGGGGCAAAACGGTCATTTTACAATAAAATAATATTTACGAAAGTTCGGGTCGTTACAGTTTTGGGGATTTTTCGGATTAGTTTTATCTTGTTTGACCGTTTTCCCTTGGGTTTTTAGTTGGCTTTCTAATTTGGGGAATGGAAAATTGGGAAAGTGGAAAAATTGGATATTTTGAGATTTTGTGGATAAGGTTTGGGATTATCATCATCACTTTTCACTCTTTTCTCTCTCCCTTTTCCAATGCAAGGAAACCACCAAAAAAAATAAACGCACATTACACACCATAAACCCATCTTCATTTATAGGAGGTTTTGGATCAAACCAAGGCTGAAAACGTGTTCTAGGGACTCTTATGAGCAAGGCAGGCTAGGGTTTGAAGGTGGAGGACGTTGGAGTGCACAATGTGAGAGGAAAAAGGTGACCCGTGACTTTGGGAGCTTATATATTGGAATCCAGATAATATTTCTGAATTTTGGTCCTGGATTTGAATTTCTGGGGTTAAGTAGATAGCTCTTAATAAAAAATTTGTCCAATTTGGTTGAGAAATGAAGGAGATATTGAACGTTGAAGTTTCATCCTTTAATTGAGGTTTTCTAGCTAGCTATGATAGGAGCCACGGTGGCGCGGCCTCCATCTCTAACAAAAGGTGATGTCAGCATGATGACGTCAGTAGGACACGTGGGAGGTGTTAGGAGTGCCACGTGGCAGGTGATCAGTGGTGACAGGACCTGTAAGACTCGTGTCTTGAAGGGAACGGTGAACAATCCCACATTCCTACGAGGAGGGAATGGTCTGGGAGAGGATGGTGGTGTGCCTTAAAGCTGTAGGCACACACCTATCTAGTACGAGGACTTTTGGGAGCTCAAGTGGCTTTGGGGGGGATTGGAACCCCAAAGTTAAGTGAGTTGAGGTTGGTGCAATTCCATGATGGGTGACCTCCTAGGAAGTTGCACCGTGAGCTCCCGAAAACAAAACCGTGAGGGCAAGGGTAAGGAGGCCCAAAGCGGAAAATATCGTGCTAGATGAGTCGGGTCCTAACTGAGGAGGGTCGGGTCCTGACAGAATGTATCAGAGCCAGACCCAGACTAGGAAGTGTGCTAGCGAGGACGCTGGGCCCTAAGGGGGGTGGATTGTAAGACCCGTGTCTTGAAGGGAACGGTGAACAATCCCACATTCATGGGAGAGGGGAATGGTCTGGGAGAGAATGGTGGTGTGCCTTAAAGGTGTAGGCACACACCTATCTAGTACGAGGCCTTTTGGGAGCTCAAGTGGCTTTGGGGGGGATTGAAACCCCAAAGTTAAGTGAGTTGAGGTTGGTGCAATTTCATGATGGGTGACCCCCTAAAAAGTTGCACCGTGAGCTCCTGAAAACAAAATTGTGAGGGCAAGGGCAAGGAGGCCCAAAACAGAAAATATCGTGCTAGATGAGTCGGGTCCTAACCGAGGAGAGTCGGGTCCTGACATGGCCTGTGCGTAAATTCCGTGAAAACTAGGCCAGTCCTGCTCTAGTTTGACAACATTTGTCAGACAAGGGATATAACAAACTTAATCCAAGTTCATATCGTATTACATTAACCAAACTTGAGTCTTCCTTGCGGGGTTACCACCTGCATCCAACCTACTTACCTCGACAAGTATGGAGTCTAACAACTCAAGTTCTTTCTATTTGACCTTATTTCTTTAGTCACTTGGTAGGTATTAGGTTGGTTCATTATGGCAAAATAACCAAATATAATTATAATGCTCATAATTAAATAATTTGTTTTATGACTTCCATAAAGTTATCAATCACTTACATTAAGCCTTCAACCATCTCCTTAGAATTCATTATTCATCATAATTTATCATAATCTATTAAGGCCTTTCCCATGTGATAAGCATAGTATCATAATCACAACATCATAACAATATGTATAAAATCTTAAGTAAATATTATTCATAAGGTGTGCACAAAGATCAATCCTTTAAATCCAATCCTTGAATCATATATTCTTAACAGACCACATAATTCTAGATCACTTAGGCTACTTTTGGTATGCCGTATAAGAGATTAGATATGATAATATAGTACGAAATTAGTGTTTGGTACTAGTCGAATTATTTAGTCACTGTATAAATTAATACAGTAGAATATCTTTATACAGTGCAGACACGCTAAAATAATACCCTCGAAATTGTCCGTATTAAATAGTCGGATGACTATTAATCTTGAAAAGTGTAATAATAATAATAATAATAATAATAATAATAATAATAATAATAATAATAATAATAATAATAAAAATAATAATAATATAATAATAATAATAATAAAATAATTATTTAATAAATAGTAATATAATAAAAATAAAATAATAATTTAATAAATACTATAATAATAATAATTAATAATTAATGATAATTTAATAAATACTAATAATGATAAAAATAAAATGTAATAAATAGTAATAATAATAATTATTATTAAAATAATAATAATAATAATAATAATAATAATAATAACATGCATAATTAATATTTAAGATATAAGTATTGTGTATCAACTACTATAATTAATCTGGTCAGTATAATATAGTCGGCATTTTAATCCGATAAAGTACCAAACACCCGACTAAATAGTTAGTCTATCCAGTGGAAAAATTAGTCTAACCGACTGAAATAGTCAGTACAGTACGACATACTAAACGAGGCCTTATTAACTTAGTCTTTTGTTTTATCCCTACCATACTTATATTAATTCCAAGTTTAAATAATGAACATATTCATCATAAACCCATAAGTGTGTCTAAACAGTGTCCAAATCCTTCAAACACTATCCCATTAGATTCAAGATGAAGAGACAAACCTTTTTCTTATTGGTCGAAATCCCAAACGGTGGCTCACACGTCGCCACGTGCCACTGTTATTGTGACGAGTTTCTAGACAGTTGAAGTTAAGGGTGTTTTTCCAGACAACTGTAGCTTGGGGTAACTATATTGTGTTTGTTTCCTAGGTAGCCAAAGCTAGGGGTATTCTTAGACGGTTGATGCTTGGGGTTACTGTTGTTGTTGTGAAGTTCCTAGGTAGCCAAAGCTCGGAGTGTTTTCCAGACGACTGATGCTCAGGGGAGTCAATGATTAGTTGTGACATGATTAGATGTTTTTGTGACGTGATTTGATAAACATGGATTCTGAGAAAATGTGGGCCATGAGCTGTTTACTTGTATTTCGTGATTTTGTGGTCCCACGGTCTATGATTTGTTTTGTTTTGAAATCCGATTGTTTGTTTTTCTGATATGCATGCATGGTTTTAAATTGGAGGGTAAATGTTATTCTACTTGGAAAATGTGTTTTTAAATATTTATTTTTGTTCACTCACAATTTTTAATGATTTTGACGACCCTCCATGTTGTTGCACAAAAATTGGGGTTGATCGGGAGGTGGAGGCATGAGCAGTGATGCAGTACGAAAATTCCTTGTCTGACAAGTGTTGAGAGTAGTTTCGAAATTTCAGATCGTTTGTCAGACGGGAACATGACTTGGCACAATTATCAAAACATTTTAGGAGCGGATCTTGTCATTAAACTAAGAAACAATACTAAGATGAACATATACATATATATAGTAATGATACTGTTTTTGAATTTTCAAGGGGAGCCGATTTACTATGTGTTTTGGATGCTTTTCGGTTTAATCATCAAGAAATAATTTTGTTTTGCGATAAGTTAAGCCTATTTTTCTCCTTTTTTATTATATAATTTTCGTTAATCAAACGAATATTTAGGAAATGCATCGGTTTATTCTGCAATTCTATGCTCATATGTTACTCTTTGCCACTTCAAAAGATTCAGGGAAGGCGCTCCCCAATTTTCGAGTGGTAGCAAAACTTTTCAAAGGAAAGGTATGTATATTGCTAATAATGGCTCTAAAATATGTTCTATGCTTTCGATTGTTGCCATGAATACTTTTCAAGAGTATCTAATATACTGATTAAATGATTATATGTGAAAGGAGATTCAATAGATCAAGTGTGTTTGCTCTTTGGGACTTATGATAAATGATATCTCTATATATAACACAAGAAAAATACTGCATCTAATTTTCTTGATGCTTTTCCTATCATCCATTCTTTAGGGGGTTATGCACATTATTTGCAGTTCTCTTTAATTTTGTGAATGGAAGTGTAATGAAGCATTTACTATTGTAAACATATCTTTTTCCTCTTAATGCATCTGCCAACTGGTTACTCTATACATGTTCATTTGCAAATCATGGTTAAGTTTTAACAAGTTTATGCATTTAGGTTGTTGTAGATATCAACATCATCATTTGGTCATTTGCTAATTTTTCATTTTGGTTTTTTTTTTTAATATTTATTTATTAACTGTATAGATATTGATTTTATCAGGTATGTGGGTTAATCCAATTGTTGTAGGGTTTTGTTGCTCCGAATTCAGCCCTGAGTCTGTAATAGCTACACTGACTAACGGAAATGTAGGTTAGTAACTCTTTGCTTTTTCAGTTTGCATTTGGTTTTATGGTGACCTTTACGAAATTATCAATCTTCATTTGATTTTGGTAGCTCTCAAGATTGAAGTTTGAATCAAATGTGTGAGCATGATTTTTTTACTAGTTTGGTTGCTATGAATGTATTTTATTGTTCCTTTTGTTCTTTTTATGTTTGTCTTGATTACAATATTATCGGCAGTGAAAACCATTAAGTAGATTTAACCTCAATTTTTTTGTTTGTTTGCCTTTATAAATTGAAAACTTCACCTCTTTGATGGCTTATGTTTCTTCAAAGTTTGAAAACTTACATAAATAAGCGTTTCTTTTCTGTTTTTCTGTTTTCTTAAGAAGAAGAGGATTGCATAAAAAGGCTTTAGAGAAAAAAAAATGTATAAAGTAGCAAGGAGCAAAAAAAATAAAAATAAATTGTATTAAAAATATTGTTGTCATTTTTAAGGCTGTACTCAGTGATGAAAATATCGGACATATCGCCGATATATCGGTCCATATGTTGCTGTGGAACCCAAAAATCATCTGAAAATTGTGGAGCTGTCATGTGGTCCGTAATTCCCAAAATGACCAAATTGCCCCTAGCATACGCTAGTCATTTGAAAACACCTACACATTAAATAATTTATTTACCAGCTAAATACGTTATTTAATCGGGTTAAAATCTCCGTAATATTAATATTCTCCCCTATAGTTAATTGTCATTATTCTTAGTAACAGACAATTAATATTAATATTAAAACACAATAATTATCATTATTATCATAATGAGCTATTATTATAATTATTAAATAATATATTTAATTAATAATATATTATTTATTAATTATAAATTCAACCGACCAATCAGAACGCTCCGAGACTCCCAAAATTTTCCTATAAATAGCGGAGCACATTTCATTTCCAAGGTACGTCGATTCTTCGTTTCGAAGTATATCATTTTCCTCTCTCAAAGCTAACTTAGGCATCAGAGTGTTCTTGGTCGAACAACCCCCCGGGTAAATCGATCGAGACATTGATAGCTAATTGTAGCCCTCATCATTTGGCCCAGAAGCCCACAGGTTTATGGATACCCGATAGGCCCGATGACAAAAAGCCCGACCCGGCCCGATATGGGCCGTGGGCCGGCCCGACAAGCCCGCTAGGCCCGAGCCCGATAAAGCCTGGTAAGCCCAGCCCCGACCCGCCCAGGTAAACCCGACCCATAAGCCCGAAAATATAAAATAATTATAAATTAAGAATTGATATCCAATCCAATTTTGTTACTACTATCATAGCCAAAATCCAAAACTCCAACCAAATCTCAACCTAGTGTCATTTAAAAGCCCAATGCCCAAACCAAACCCTAACCCTAAATTCAAAAAAAATCACTAGGTCTCTAACTCTCTTATCGACCTCCTTATCCTATCTCAGCTTTATGGTCTAAAAGTTAAGTCAATTCTCCAAATCCAATAGTACCCCTCCTTAGCTTATTTCAATATTCGATAATAATATTTAAGCTCAACTCACTTTTTTTTTTTTTACAATTAGGTAGGTACAAATGGGCTTAGTAGGCCCGGCCCAAGTGGGCTTAGTAGACCCGACTCGTAAAGCCCGATAAAAGCCCGGCCCAAACCCGGCCCGACAAAGGGCATGGGCTTTCATATTTATGATCAAGCCCGCCCAACCCGGCCCGATATTTTTTAAATTATGAAATAGGGCCAGGCTTTCCCGACCCGACCCGACCCAATGACGAGGCCTAGCTAATTGTTTGCTGTTTGCAGGAATTGTGAGGACTTTTCGCGGCGGGTTCGATTTTTTATTCAACAATTGGTGCTTTCATTGAGAGCAATTGAGGAATACTCAAAAGAAGCTCTCTCGGTTGTTCATCGCTCTTCAACGATGTTCATCGTTCTTCAGGAAATTGTTCTTCGTTCATCTTTCTTCGTTCGTCGTTCATCGACATTGTTCGAAGATTTTGAACGTTGTTCGAAGATTTTGAACGTTGTTCAAATCATCCATCAACAAATTTCCTGTTCAAGATTCTTTGATTCGGCATGGCTAGGGTTCGTCAATCCGTTCGATCAGCTGGAGAAGGTGTTTCTACCTCAACTGCTCAGACGAGGAATGAGGCTCGCATAGAGACTCCGGAGGAGCGGCCAATTAGACCCAGGCGTGTGTCCATAGAAGCGCCCATGGAGACGCTCGGAGGGAGGCCAACCTTCAGCTTCAGAGCATTCCCCTCTCCAGCTAACCAAGTACCTGTGCTAGGGGAAGAAACTTCGGCTTTGCAACAAGCAGGCGGGCGGTTGATGAGAGGTGCATCACGGCACGATCAGCCCATAACAAATATGGATCTAAGGAACTTTTTGGATGGGCGTTACGACATCTCACGCAGAAGTCACTACCAACCTCCTCAGGACAACTTGGCGCAACAAGTTGAAAGGTTGAGCAGCCAAGTTCAACTTCAGACAGAACTCTTGCAGCGACTCTTGACAGAAAGAACATTCCAAGAGCCAGACAGACGTTCCACGTCGTATGGAAGACAAGAGAATGCTCTAAGACGACCTGGGAAAGAATCGGTCCGCTGCCGAACAATGTCACGAGTTACTTCACTAAGCGACTCCGGTGAAGAAAGTCACACTCGTCGAGCAAAGAGCCCACACCGCCTAAGGTCATTGGTACATGAGCGGCTAGGAAGTAAGATCGGGGCAACTTCACGGGTGGAATGCTCACAGCGCTCACATGGGAGCAAGGGGCAACCTCAGGCTCTACACAAAGACCTAAGACTATCTGCCCATGGCAGTGAGAGGGAAGATGATGCCTACTCCCCTGCGCGATCCTAGAGATCAAGGGGAGAAATTCAAGGAGGTTCTCGGCGTTTAGCACGAAATGACTCACCACCTCAGCAAGGTGCGTTGCGGGCTAATGATGTGCAAAGAATGTTGGACAGGCACCTTCGTGTTCAACGAGATGACGATCTAGAGGACAATCTACATCGCCAGATACAGCTGTCCACGCATTTTGTAAGGGATATTGAGGAAGAGCCATTCCCTCAAAGGTTTGCAACGTTAAACATCACACCGTTCAAAGGAGCCTCCGACCCGGTAAAACACATAAATTATTACCGGGGAGTCATGGTCCCCCACAGGCATAACAATGCGCTCATGTGCAAAGTTTTTCAAGGTTCTCTTCTAGGCCAAGCCATGACTTAGTTCAATCATCTCCCTCGGAGGTCGATTGCATCCTTTGAAGAGTTGGCTCTGGCATTTGTGAAAGAGTACACATAACTTCGGACAACCGAGCTGAAAGATGACCATCTTTTCTCTATCCGAAAGAGAGCAAAAGAAACTCTGTGACAATACATATGAAGATTTTGCAAGGCAAAGTCTCGAATTTTCGGCTGTAGCGACCTTGTTGCGGCAATGGCATTTAAACAAGGACTCCATCGGGACAGCCAGCTTTACGGGGACATCATCATGAGCAATACGCGAAGTCTCACCAAGATGCTTTCGCTATCGGAACGACATGCAAGCTGGGAGGACGAGAAAAACGCCACCCATACCCAGGACCAAGTTGGGGCTAGTGAAAAGGCCTCCAATAAAGATGAGTCTCATGGAAAGTTTGCAATTGGAAAGTCCAACAAGTGCAAGGTGGGACAACCCTCCCAAACACCAGCTATGGGGAAGCCTAACTTGCAGCTATCTTTGCCAGTCCATCAGATCCACAATGAAATTAAGGAATAACCATGGTTCAAGAAGCCGGAGCCAGTTAAAGGTGATCAAGAGAAGGCTGATAAAACAAAGTGGTGTGCCTTCCACGAGTGCTATGGGCATAACATCGGAAAATGCATATCTTTTGAGAGATATCTCCTGAATCTCATCAAAGAAGGATATTGCACTGAGTACATCAAAGGGAAGGCTGTGGATCGACCCGCTGACAAAGGACCGAAGGAACCTGCAGAAAAGATGATTCGCATCAACACCATCATAGCTGAATCGGAGTTGCTAGGAACTACCTCCAAGCAGAAGAAAAGAAAGATACGAGATGCACTGGCCGTCTCTCAGGTCTCTCATGTTACCACCCCGGGATGGCCAACGACCTTGTCGTTGGTTTTTCTTTGAAGGACAAGGTAGGACTTGATTGGCTGCATGATGATTCATTATTCGTGTCAATCTATATTGCTCATGCTCAAGTCGATCGGATTCATGTTGATGAAGGGAGCGTAGCAAATATCTTCATCTTGGATGCAGTGCACAAGATGGGGTTAGAAAGCCTTACCATAAAAAGAGTTGTTCCACTCCGAGGTTTCAATGGGTCAACCAGCATGACCGTAAGCACTCTCCAGCTGGATGTACATTCTGATCCCGTAGTCACGTCCCAGACTTTCTACATCATGGACGAGTACTCACTATACAATAGAATTTTGGGAAGACCATGGCTTCACAAAATCCTCGCAAACATGTCAAGCCTTTACCAAAAGATTCGGTTCCCTATTTCAGGTGGTGGAATAGGGGAGATCAAGGGCGATCAGGCGATGTCTCGACGGGGCCTCACTGAAGGGCTAAAGAAGGTCAAGGAGGCAGAGTTTGTTCCCCAGTCAGGATCATCCACTAGGGGCAAGCTTTCTTCTTCGTCTCCCAAATAGCAAATAATAATAGGTCAAGATCCTCACATTCATGAGGAACCACCAATTCCGGAAGGATGGTAGCCAGATGATGATGTCACCCTCATTCAACTTGACCCTCAATATTCTGAGCGAGAAGTGTAACGACCCGGAAATTCAAAAAATGGAGAATTTGGAAGAAAATGAAGATTTTGCCCTTGGAATTTGGCGAATGGTTGACTTTTGGTTCGAACGGTCAAACGAACTTTGATCGATGACTGTGACGTAGTTCGGGACATCACAAGTTCATAGACAGGTGGCATGTCCGATTCCGACATTCGAGGAGAAAATTATGATGTTCGGAAGTTTAAGGGTAATTTGGTAAATTGGTTTAAAAATGGGCCATTTGTTGACTTTTTGATCGGGATCATGTGTGGACTTTCCGTGAGTACCGTTGGATAGATATCGAGACGCTGAATCTGTAGACAGATGACATTCGTCAATTGGTGGTCGGATGTGAAAGTTATGGGTCTCGAACGGCGAAGGGCAATTTGGTAATTTGTCAAAGAAGGGTAAAATGGTAATTTGACTGAGCTTTTGACGAGTCAGTATGGCTATAACTCACTTTGGTTGTTAAGTGACATCTGTCACTTGGTAAGAGAGATTAGTGGCCTGGGCGCTATCTGATAATTGATCTCAAATGTTTAAATTGAAAAAAATCGTGGGTGTGTGTGTGCTTCCCTCAACAAAAACAGAACATGAACAAAACCATAATTGATCTCAGGTGACAATTGAACCCGTAGGCTGGGATTGTGAGAAACTAAATGAAATTCAGTGAGGGAAAAACAAGGAATTAGAGGAAGTGCTTACCTGGAACTGTATAGGGAAACGTGAAACCCCCACCCGACGTCCTTGATTGAAAGCTTGGATTTGAATTCGGATTTGTGTGATCAATTAGTGGAAAAAAAATATTTGGGTGAGCTGATTGGACCTTAAACGAGTTGAATGACACCAAAATCGAAGAGAATTGGAGAGAAATGAGCCCAGACATAACCTGGTTTTAATTCGAAAACTCACCTTTGAGTTCGATTACTTGGAAGGAATTAAAGCTACAATTGGCATCGAAAACAAGTTCATAAGAGTTCTTCGAAGCTTTTAAATGGATCAATTGAAGAAAACTAAGTGAAATTGATGAAGTTCGATGAATGAACAGTGCACAGGTACCCTTCGAATATTCATCTTCGAACAGATTGAGGTAAGGATTAGGGTAATTTACATTACAGATCTCTAATTAAAGTCAAAACGATACGATTAGCTGAATTAATTGAGAAAATTGAGTGGAAATTGATAGGAATTCAGACGGGTTAAGCCGCGGGCCAACCGGACCAGTTTAACTGATAACTGGGTTGGGACGACGACTGTAGCATCACTGTTCCCAGGAACGTGGCACCCACGCGCAGCCACTCACGGCGTCATGTGAGGGCGCGTGGGCTCGATTCCCGAGGTGAGTTCAACATGAAACTTGTTCCTTTTAATATAATGAACATTTTGGTACTGGTTTCGAGGAAATCAGATATCGTTTCGATATTATTCAGTGTATCCAAAGTTTTCGTATACGTTTAAAATACGTAATTAAATCCCAGAAAAATGGAGAAAATTATATGAGATATATTGGAATGTTAGTAACCCTCGATAATGCTTTTGGACAAGAATGGTGACTTCTGAAATTTACAGAAAAATGTGCAGCTCGGAAAGCGAGCGATATGGACGGTGTATGAGTGGACTTTTGTTTTCAACCGAGAATGCATGCATATATGTTTTAAATGCTTTATGATATGATTTGAAATGATTTGGCATGATTAATGTTTCGATATGATGGTTTCTGGATTTTGGGATTATTATATTGTTTTATATTAATTTTTGGCACGATTTTCGAGAAAACTATGAAATTGCTGTTTTGGCCGAAGGGCCAGGATTTGAGATTGGTTTTGACTCGAATTATGAGTCAGGAAATGATTTGATGGATTTTTAATGCTTTCTGGATATATTTTATGGATTTATGTGAAAATGGCAACTGAGATTACGATTGCGCGGATTTGAGTGAAAATGGTATTTGGGCTTGAGACCCAAATGAAAATGTGATTTTGATTGGATTGGTATTTCCATGTGGTTACATGATGATATTGATGGTTTTCGGATTTACGAAATACTCGGGACTCTGGTTTTATGGATTTTGAGGAAACTATGTTTTGGGCTGAAACCTTGTGTTGAAAATGGTTTTGATTTCAAATGCAACTGTTTTTCATGGTGATGATATGTTACGGATATATAGGGCTTTCGGGGTGGAATATGTTTCCCCCGGAGTGCACATTGGATATTAGGGCTTCCGGTTGGGAATGTGTTTCCCTGGAATGAACCCTGTAGATAACGCTCACCTCTGGGATGTGATGTGTTCGCCCAGAGAGGTCACATAGCACGGTCTGTTGTGGTACAGCCGAGGGAGGCTCGACTCAGATCAGATATGCTGGATTATATGGAGATTGGTCAGTGATGTGTTCACGACGATCTGGATTGTCGGCTGGTGATGTGTTCACAACGACAGATGCTCGGATTTTGAGGGGTCCTTGAGCCTATTGATTTGCACGCGTTGCAGGGATAACGTGACTATATGAGATTGGATATGGAAATGAGTCCCGTGGTTTTATTGAGATTTGTGATCTATAAACATTTGTTCCCAGACATATCTTACTCATGATTTACGATATGCATGCATGTTTGTGAAACTGGAGGGTAGGAATGTATTTTGATAAATTAATTTATAAAACTTTGTTTTGTCCACTCACACCTTTTCTGTTTTATTGACCCTCTAGGTCGTGGCACGATGATCGAGGTTGTTCGAGAGGTGGAGGTATGAGTGGATACATGTGCGGTTATCCCTTGTTTGACAAGCGCTGAGGATAATTTCAGAACTTCATTTGATTTGACAGACGGGAGCAGGAACAGGCACGGTTGTCAATGTCCTACGGGGACTGGTCCTATCAAATTGGTATCAGAGCACTAGGTTGCTGATTCTATTGCCACATCATGCCTCTGAAACATAAGCCTCGTGCGCGACCTAGTAGTGAGACGGGTATACGAGGGTATATGAGACCTCGGTCAGATGTGATGACCCGTCCCGAATTAGCGGGATTAATTAAGAATTAATGACAGATTAGCGTGACATATATCGAGGATGTGTTCCCCAGGGGCTGTGTGCCCCGAGTTGGCATCTTCTCGGAAGTGCCTCGGATGGGTTATACGTATATTGATACGTATGTGGTTTAAGAAAGTGATTTGGGGGCAGAGACCGCGTATTGTATGTTTTGGTATTTCACTGATGTTTGATTTGGGCTGAGTTCCCACATGTATTGATTTATGGTTTTAAGAGGGTGATTTCGGGTAGGGGATCCAAATGGTTTTATGGGTCATGACGGTTTATGGGGACCGGGTATGAACCCTTGAAAGGTTTTGAATATGATTGACAAATGGTTTTATGAACATTTTGGTCAACGGTTTTTGAATGCATGCATATGCTTTTAGTGAAGGGCATAAATGTCTTCTTGTGAAAATGTTTTCAATGAAATGTTTATTTTGTCCACTCACAGTTTTCGTGTTTTAATGCCCTTCAGGTTGATCGCGGATGCAGGCTGTAGCAGAGACGAGACATCAAACTCCTCCTCCTATGATCCTGGCGTGCTATGGAAGCCCCGGTGAGGGCTAGAGATGGAATTTTCCCTGGTCTTCGTGTCAGACGGGATCAGGCGTGTCCCACGTTAATCCCAAGGGATTTGGGACGGGTCCTGACAAAGTGGTATCAGAGCGTAGAGTACGCGCAGGTCGAGGATGTGATGTCTCTGAGGTCGTAACAGCCTGTCATCAATTAGATAGTTAGGGTATTAGTACGAGGATTTGGTAGAATCAAACCATAGTCAGATGGTGTCTGGAACGTGATACGATAGTTTAAGGATTCGATTGGCATGGAATGCCACGCGTTTCGAGGTTCGATTCCGAGTAGGATCAGTATTTTTGTGAATTCGACGCCTTAGAGCCGTAGTGTTACTGGAAATAGGATCCAGTGGATCAGTAGAGACCGTATGACGATTTGAGAGTCGTGATCGCTCGACGGTAGGGTCGTGTTGGACATAGGATGTACGGATTAATACCAGTGGTGGTTAGAGGTCAGGGTCGCCCAATTTACGATGACACTATGACAGGACCCACCCCCAATCCCCCGGGATTAAGGGCTAAGTCCTGCTTCCGTCTAACTTACGCATGACAAGAAGGCTAAACCGACGTCCAGCCCCCATGTGACACGTAAGACGGACAAGGGATTCTCGATCCGACCGTCCAAAAGCTTTCGGACTTCCCAGAGTGTGTAGACTCTACTGTGGATCGCGTGTGTGATGTCTCCGTCTCTCTCGACCAATAGCCCGCACCACAACAACCTGGAGGGTATCGAAAAACAAGAAAAGACTGTGAGTGGACAAAAATAAAGTATAAGTTTAAAAACAGTTCATAAAACAAGTACATTTATACCCTCAAATTAAAAACCAATGGATGCATATCAAATTTATGTCATAAAACCATTCAATATTCCGGTTAAACAAACCATGTAAGAAAAACCGAACACAATTTTCTTTTCTCAAATCCCGCGCCTCAGCCCAAAACCATCGAAAAACCATGATCGAAAACAGTCATCATCAAGTCTCAGTGAAAACCAAAACACATTTGCAATCCATTTCAATCCATCGAACCTGATGGATCTATCCTAGTCTTTAAACTCAATCCAGGCCTCAATATAATCTGAGTCTTTAAACTCAATAGGCCTACGGGGGAAAATCATAATATCCGAGTCTTTAAACTCCCGAGTCTTTAAACTCAATCCGGGTCTTTAAACCCAATCCACCCCCCCTGTCATAATCATATCCGGGTCTTTAAATCCAATAACCAGATCCAACAAATCCAATCCAAAATCGTTTGAAAACCATTATCCATTTCCGAATCCGAATCCGCAATCTCATTAGGATCCCAAATCCAAACCCAGAACTCATATCCATATCCATTTCCAAATTCGAGTTCGAAACCATCATCCCATAAGCCGGCATCCGGAATAACCATTCCGAACCCAAACCCGAAATTCCATTTTCAAGTTCTTAACCGAATCCAGAATCGTCACCCTGGAATTCGATTCCAAAACCCAAAAACACGTTTCTTAAAACCACTTTTTGAACTGGGCCTCTAAGCCCGAAATCATTTTTCCGAAAGCCATTTTTAAATCATTGATATTAAATCATATTTCAAATCCCAACATCAAATCATTCAAACCAGGTTCAAATCACAACATCCATCAAATCTCGTAAATCGTGAAATTCCGTAAAGACCATTCGCGTCGTCGCTTCGATACGCGTGCACTAATGCTTTCTCGGCTAATCCGCTATCACCGGCTTTCCTGAACCTTCCCAAGCATCGATTCCACAAAACATTTCCTCCTCTGTGTTTTGGCATCTCTAGCCTCCCCAAGCCATTCTTTTAAGTTCTATGAGTTCCCCTCGTTGAGTTTTCCAGCCACCGGCCATGGCAGGCCTCCACTCCGGGTTTCTCAGACTTTTGGCAACCCTGAAAGCATCCTTTAATGACTTAATTTGGTCAATAACCTCTCAAACGAAACTTTACCATTTTCCAAACTCACGGGAACCTCACGGGTTTTACAAAATCCTCACCTCACCTCACCATCATAGCCGTCATCCCTCTCCGCTCAACCTCCTTTTCTGCTCTTGTTCATAATTTAAAGGACAAGATGAAGATCACGTGACGAATCGGGGTGAGAATTCATGGTTTGCTCTGTTCCTTTGTTTCCCTCACACTCGAACCCGCGCAACACCACAATTTGTAAACAAAAGTGAGGCGGTCACCAAAGTTCCACAGCCTTCCAGTGTGGGACACTTGTCCCCAATCTGGTGGGCACAAAACCCCAAAGCAGCCAAGTGTCCAATACTAACTGGGCACAAATCCCAAGGCAGCATAATGACCAAAATGCTCTTGCCTTCCAAAATTACCATTTTGCCCCTCAAATTCCTAGACCTGTAACTAATTCATCCGAAGTCCGATGATGGTGTGCCGTCTGTCGTTATACTCAGGGCATCGAGACCTTCCTAACTTTCCTCGAAATGCATGAAAAGTCCAAGTCGTTTGAAAAGTCAACAAAATGCCTCTATTCAAGAAAATTACCAATGTACCCTCGACCTTCCGAACATCATAACTTTATCCTCGGATGTCAGAATCAGATGTGCCACCTGTCTATGAACTCGTGACGTCCCGAACTACGTCACGGTCATCGGTCAAAGTCCTTTTGACTGTCTGAAAGAAAAGTCAACATTTTTGCCCATTCTAGGGGCAAAATCGTCATTTCACACCGTCCATTCAAAATTATCCAACTAATCACCAATTACCCTCACTAATATGTCATTAACCACTAATCTAATCCCGGTTTAGGGGACGGGTCGTTACAATCTACCCCCTTAAAGAATTTCGAATCTCGTACTTCTATAACTAACTGGGGGAAATCTAACTGGTCTCACACCTGGGTCTCCTACCCGGTGTCCAGCCCTACCAATCCAAAGTATCCTGACAGTGCCCAAACTGTCACTACATCTTTCCCAGTGAATCTACTCAACAAACTTGTAGTTCATCAGGAGATCGTCCCAATCGCACTAGGGTCGTCACAAATCCATCTCGTGCCCACGATATTTCCAACACCACACCAACCGACACTCACGGCTCAACTATCACTAGGTACACACCACTACTATCAGGTTCAACAATCTCGACTCCCTTTGGGTCGAGCGTACCTTGTACCAACGTTCCAGCATATATTGTGAGTCTGCCGTCAACAAACACAAATCTCAAATACACCCACTCACAAGACCACATCTACCAGTCTCAGTACTTCTATTCATAAAAACTCGTACAATGTTCCATATTACTTCCGTAAGCGATCCGCGCCGACCTTACCGGAGTCTCAACGTACTCGTCTTATACCCCTAACTCAACCAATCCATCCACCGGTGGTTCCACTAACCACCAACACTGTCATCTTGTAGAACTTCATCCACGTCCATAATATACCTCGGCACTCAGCCGATTACCAACACTTCTATCAGAACATCACGCTGCACGTCTAAGTACATCAGCATGACTCCGACCACTGCAGAACCAGTACGTACACATTTCAAATACATGCACCAAGTACCACCGACCAGAACCACGGTGCATACCACTAACCACACGCAAGGACAACCCTACGAATCTTATGGTACGTCCACTAAGCAACCACAACGGCATCACCCACGCACTACGAAATCCCAAGTCCAACCAACAACATCGGAGTGTACCCATCACCTTCACAGTGTAACTCTAGAGCACATAACCTCCTCGTAGCCATACTGAGTACCACCTGTCGATGAGTCAATCACGCTTCACTTTTGCAGTCCATCAGTCAATGCCTATGCTAGGCCAACACGTCTTCCGAAAACACCAGCTCAAGTCTACTTCCGAATCTTCCGGTCTCCTGGGTCACCCAGCTAGTAAGAACCTCAAACACCTCTCGTTATGTACCCAGGGCAGACCCCGCACTAGATCCAAGTCCAATACTCATATGTCTGCAAGACGAATCACACATGTCCTACACAATTCCAAAGTGGTCAAGCTATCCAACTCGTGTCTCACAGGTGATTCCTCCTGCTCCACAACTACTCAATCCTATCAAAAACAAACCAATCCCGATCAACACACTCCTAAGTGGATCCTACTGACTAGGTTTCAGACCTCTGCATCTAATAGATCGTATCTACCGCACGTCTAGACTGTGGGTTCTCTTCAATAACCTCATATCGATCAGTTATAGTCACTCTTTTCCCATTCCCGTCCGTCATCCTTTAATGGAACTCACAATGGTTCGCAACTAGGACACCACAAGTCATCCTGCCTTAATCCAACTTAGAAAAATCCTACGGCACTCGCTACACAGGCCACTCCCGGCTTCACCAAGTACTCTTCCTACTCCTGAATACATCCACCTGTGTTCACGACTAAGGAGGGTCATAATTCCTAAAGTTTCTTCAATGAATCCTCAAGTCGTCTCCAAAGTATCCATCCCTCGTACTTGACATATAACACCAACTTGGAATCAATACACATCTCATCGTCTAAACTACACTTCCTGATTCCGAGATTCCAACCAGGTTGGACGTATATCCACCTTTTCCAACCATGGTACTCAATCCGCAACACGAACACCACCATTGGACCAACCGTCCAAATGTCAACTCTGTTGTACTTACGGAATCCACGACTCCTATGGATCACATCCTCGTGTCTGTAACTAAACCAACTCATCGACCAGCTCACCTTTCGGTTAACACTGAGTATGCACCTTCAAAAGGATGTCAATCGTCACCAACTCTCGGAATCCTCAAGCCATAAACATTGACCTCGGACTCCCCAGTTACCATCCTCGAAATCGCCATTCACCAAGTGCCAACCTCGGTATTTGCCGACATAAACCAACGGAACATGGGAAGTCCACTAAAACAAACCTCACAAACGGTCAATCCTGACCATACAACCTAGATCGATCCAACACGAGGCATAGGTCCATCGCGCTTCCACTGCGCTACTCTGATTAAACTCACAGTATCCTGACCGTTCGTCCCAACCATGACCTACCAATGGTCATCGCCAATACCCGTTCGGTTAATGATTCCTGCCAGACACCTGCACCTCACCACCGGCTACAACCTCAATGCTCACTGTGCCCCTCGTACCAAGTCGAGCCTCCCGGCCCGTGGCACCTCCTCTCCTATCTCGGCTCACAACATACCAATCTAAAATCTCTGCACAAACCGAGCCGAGATCCTCACTCTATGCTTGGGTCGGAGGAACTGACACCCCGCACTAACCAAAACTTAAGCAACCAAATGCTCAACCACACCACCATCTCACTGGACTCGTCCAGAGTCATCTACTAAGCATCCAGTCCCTCGGCTGTACCTAGCAGCGCCATCTCCAATCCGGCAGTAAATCGGCCCAACCACCACAACGATCTAACCACAAACCCCGAATCCGGTTTCCAAACCTAAGTACTTCCTCTGAGTTCCTCTCCAAGGAACTCACAATCCCTACCTAGTCATCCCACAGGGTTTCTCAAAGTAGCCCCGTCCTACGGGTTATCCAAGCCCGCAACAGCCACTAGTGTACCACCATCTTACCTCTCGGGTCATCACACCTGACTAAGATCATCCCATATTGCTAACAACAACCATTATCCAAGACTAAAAGACTTCCGTCAAACCCACAAAACAGTTTCCTGTACCCCGCCACTCGAGGCATTCCGCTACTCGTAGCCGTGCAAATCCAACTCGACCTAACTGACCAAAAGGTCAACAATCCATACTATCGTCATCTAATCACCATCTAGCCCAACATGCCACCGTCAACTGGCCTCCTCGGCCCACGTATACCATCAGCTCAATAGGCTACCATCGGGCCCCACAAGCCGACCAGCCTACTCAAACGTAGCTCACCAGCTACCATCCCGGTTAATCTCGCTAGCATATCTCCGACCCTATGGTCCAACCATCAAGCGTAACCAGCGCCAACACACTAACTGTTCTGGCCCTAATCCGACGTACATCATACCTCGTACCGCGTATCGAGCGACTATCATTCTGACACTAACAATCGCTGCTAACTATCCACAACGAACGTACTATCACTATTGCATCCAAGTTGCTGGGGCTATTCCGCGTCGAGACATCACATCCACAGTAGCATCACAACACCCACGTCGACAAACTAACGACTCTGGGAACCAAACCTCACACAGAGCAGAGAAAACCTGCTCTGATACCAATTGACAGGACCCACCCCCAATCCCCGGGATTAAGGACTAACTCCTGCTCTCGTCTAACTTACGCATGACAAGAAGGCTAAACCGACGTCCAGCCCCCATGTGACACGTAAGACGGACAAGGAATTCTCGATTCGACCTCCAAAAGCTTCCGGACTTCCCAGAGTGTGTAGACTCTACTGTGGATCGCCTGTGTGATGTCTCCGTCTCTCTCGACCAACAACTCAAACCGCAACAACTTGGAGGGTATCAAAAAACACGAAAAGACTGTGAGTGGACAAAAATAAAGTAAAAGTTCAAAAATAGATCATAAAACAAGTACATTTATACCCTCCAATTAAAAACCAATGCATGCATATCAAATTTATGTCATAAAACCATTCAATATTCCGATTAAGCAAACCATGTAAGAAAAACCGAACACAGTTTCCTTTTCTCAAATCCCAGGCCTCAGCCCAAAACCATCGGAAAACCATGACCGAAAACCGTTATCATCAAGTCTCAGTGAAAACCAAAACATATTTGGAATTCATTTCAATCCATCGAACCTACTGGATCTATCCGAGTCTTTAAACTCCCGAGTCTTTAAACTCAATCCAGGCCTCAATATAATCCGAGTCTTTAAACTCCCCGAGTCTTTAAACTCAATAGGCCTACGGGGGAAAATCATAATATCCGAGTCTTTAAACTCCCGAGTCTTTAAACTCAATCCGGGTCTTTAAACCCAATCTGGGCCCGCCCCCGTCATAATCATATCCGGGTCTTTAAACCCAATAACCAGATCCAGCAAATCGAATCCAAAACAGTTTGAAAACCATTATCCATTTCCGAATCTGAATCCGCAATCTCATTAGGATCCCGAATCCAAACCCAGAACTCATATCCATATCCATTTCCAAATTCGAGTTCGAAACCATCATCCCGTAAGCCGGCATCCGGAATAACCATTCTGAACCCAAACTTGGAATTCCACTTTCAAGTTCTTAACCGAATCCAGAATCGTCACCCTGAAATCCGATTTCAAAACCCGAAAACACATTTCTGAAAACCACTTTTTGAACTGGGCCTCTAAGCCCGAAATCATTTTCCGAAAGCCATTTTTAAATCATTGATATTAAATCATATTTCAAATCCCGACATCAAATCATTCAAACCAGGTTCAAATCACAACATCCATCAAATCTCGTAAATCGTGAAATTTCGTAAATACTTCGAAAAACGTGCAAAACTGTAAATCATCAAGATTATAAATCAAATCATAGAATCACGTATTGAAAACATATAAAAACATATATGCATGCATCATAAGTTCAAAAGCAAAGTCCACTCACAGACCATTAACGTTGTCGCCTCGATACGCGCTCATTAATGCTTTCCCGGCTAATCCGTTATCACCGGCTTTCCAGAACCATCCCAAGCATCGATTCCACAAAACATTTCCTCCTCTGTGTTTTGGCATCTCTGGCCTCCCCAAGCCGTTCTTTTAAATTCTATGAGTTCCCCTCGTTGAGTTTTCCGGCCACCGGCCATGGCAGGCCTCCACTCCGGTTTTTTCTAACTTCTAGCAACCCTGAAAGCATCCTTTAATGACTTAATTTGGTCAATAACCGCTCAAACGAAACTTCACCATTTTCCAAACTCACGGGAACCTCACGGGTTTTACAAAATCCTCACCTCACCTCACCACTGTGGCCGTCATCCCTCTCAGCTTAACCTTCTTTTCCGCTCTTGTTCATAATTTAAAGGAAAAGATGAAGATCACGTGACGAATCGGGGTGAGAATTCATGGTTTGCTCTGTTCCTCTGTTTCCCTCACAATGGAACCCGCGCAACACCACAATTTGTAAACAAAAGTGAAGCAGTCACCAAAGTTCCATAGCCTTCCAGTGTGGGACACTTGTCCCCAATCTGGTGGGCACAAAACCCCAAAGTAGCCAAGTGTCCAATACTAACTGGGCACAAATCCCAAGGCAGCATAATGACCAAAATGCCCTTGCCTTCCAAAATTACTATTTTGCCCCTCAAGTTCCTAGACCCGTAACTAATTCATCCGAAGTCCGATGATGGTGTGCCGCCTGTCGTTATACTCAGGGCATCGAGACCTTCCTAATGGTCCTCGAAATACATGGAAAGTCCAAGTCATTTGAAAAGTAAACAAAATGCCCCTATTTAAGAAAATTACCAAAGTACCCTCGACCTTCTGAACATCAAAACTTTCTCCTCGGATGTCGGAATCGGACGTGCCACGTGTCTATGAACTCGTGACGTCCCAAACTACGTCACGGTCATCAGTCAAAGTCCTTTTGACCGTCCGAAAGAAAAGTCAACATTTTTACCCATTCCAAGGGCAAATTCGCCATTTCGCACCGTCCGTCCGAAATTATCCAACTAATCACTGATTACCCTTACTAATCTGTCATTAACCGCTAATCTAATCCTGATTTACGGGACTGGTCATTACACCCTGTACGACTACCGTCACAACGGTTGGGAATAGGGATGTGTGATTCTAATTGGCATGATGAACCATGTTTCGGTGTGTCGAATCCCTCCTGGATGTCGACTGGCAGGAGATACCGGATTAGTTGTGGTGTGACGAGATAGGATACGATTGCGACGTGTAACCGTTGTGCAGTGTTAGATACGGAGTATGGCCCAGTTCTTATGGAGACCAGCGGCTGAGAGTCATAGAGTTACGAGAGGATGAGGTCCTCAGGTTGTGGTTACTGATTGTTGAGATGCCAGTATCGGAGTACGACAATCCTTCGGATTCGAGGCGAGGGATCGGTCAGGCTAGTTGCGCTGTAGCGAGCAGCTAGGTTGTGGTAACCCTAGTAGGTTATTGATTGGACAAGTTACCAGGAGCGTGGTACTTGTGATCGGATCCAGAGGTGGACCAATCGGTGGAGGTTGTGCATTGAGAGGTTGGTACCTACGGTGAGTTAACCGCATGGATCAGAGTCTCGATAGGAGAGTATTTCTGAGATTGGTCTGTACGAGGTTGTGGCAGACGCTGAAATCGATTGACGTAGTCGAGTCTTATCAAGTTAGATAGGCTCAGGTTACCGTGACGAGTGTGACGATGGGATTCGTCAGTCATGACAATGATACGAGGGCGTGAGTCACGCACAATGCGAGCAGTGATTCTGGATTCGACTCGGTTACGAGTGAGTGCGATCGCAGAATGAGACGTTGACTTTGGGTGTTGGCACACTTGCTACGTTACCTTTGTGAGGTGAATGTGACGAGTAGGATATACCTGGATAAGTGACAGGTGCCCTAGATATCCTTAGATGGATTACACGAGTGCGAGTACTGGAGTTGATCCCATAAAGTTGGGACATGCGAACCAGTATGCCGATGGAATAGTAGCTGTGCCCGGAGTGGCGAGTATGGGAGTTCCGTGGGCACTGAGCGGGACAGAGGGGATTCCGAGTGGCTCAGTGTGAGGCACTAGGAGTACTTGGGTTGGTGACCAGTTCCCTGATGATACGAGACTCGGGGTATGAGTGTGTGTGCCTAGGAGTAGTAACGTTAAAGATTGAAATGCCTAAGTGGCATTCGGATGAAAAGGTATAAATGGATGACATGAGTGACGTCACATCATGTATGGGTCGGTTGGTTAGATATGGTAGTATGCAGAGATTTGGCTTCAGACCAGGACAGATGTTGCGATCTGTTTAGCCTACCGACTGATGTCAGTGGATTCTGACCAATTCTGTGAGTCAGAGTTGGATCAGGTTGATTAAAGGTACGAGATGAGAGTGTTGGAGGTCATTTATGCACATCCATAAATAGTATGCAAGGTTTAACCTTGAGTCGCTTGAATTCCAATCGGAACGAATGTACCTGCATGTGCTGTATTCACGGACGAGTGGATGGTGTCCGGTTGAGCTGAAGACTTGAGAGTCCATTACGGATTAGTTTTTGTAGACTACGGTTGACCATACCTCCGGAGTTGGGGACATGGCACTTGTTTGCCTATAGGACGCATGAAATGCTCTTGTAATGAGTGAGCTCAGTAATTGGAAAAGGAATATGTTTCCAACGTGATTGGAACTTCGGAATCAAGAAAAGTTGTGATTGAGACGATGAGAGGAGTACATGATTCCGTATTGGTGATGAGTATTCCGAGGTCACTGAGTGTGACGCTGTAGCAGATAGTGTTGAGTACCGGAGGATGACATTGGATGAACTTTGATGTCATCATCTTGGATTCGTCCCTAGGTAGGACAACGAGGGTGATATGACAGTTAGGAGTTTAAGAGGGTGTAAAAACCGAACACATAGGTTGTGAGTCAAAATTTCTCGACTTGACGAATAAATGGTGTTTAGTGTCACTGGATGTGACGAGTGAATGTCTGAGGTAGCGAACCCATGTGGTCTTGTGGGTCACCTTACGTCGACCGAGGAAGCTGATAGTGGATCCTAGGTGGATCGAGTAATGTGGTTGAACGTTGCCAGAGTGCAGTCCTTGAGTAGGTCGAGGGGAGCCTCGATGTTGATGTGATGTGGGTGCACCAGTGTGTTGTGCACGTTGGACGATGGGATTGACCACGGTCAATCGAGATATCAGGTGGAGAGTGTCCCAAGAGTATAAGTATGTTATAGATTGGATTGAGTCCTAGATGGACATGAGTGGCGATCAGATTAGATCCGATAGTGACAGTTTGGAGACTCGAGGTGAGTCTAGATACCAGCGGAGATCGCTAAGTAATGCGAGATATGATACGAGGACTTGAGAGCAAGTCGAGATCAGAGTAAAGCAGCGAAGCACAGTGGAGCCGGGAGTTGTCGGCTGGTCACGATGTCGTGACATATCGTGGTAAGGGATTGATCAGTATCCGACGAGTTAGGATTGGTATGGATTGATGGGACTCTCCTTAGAGTCAGTTTTGAGTATAGGAATTTGAGAGTGTTGATTAGTGCGAGTATCGAGAGTCAGTATGGACATAGGTTTGAGGATGACCTATGAGATGGGATTCGTGCCATTGTGATGGCAGGATCTATAGAATGTTGTCTGATCGGATGTTGGGCAGGATGCCAGCTTGGATGTGTTAGCCCTTAGTGGGGATACGTTTTTCAGCCTGACGACGGTAGCATGGAGAATGTCAGAGTGTTAGATTGAAAAGCCGTTAGATTGTCAGTTTGGTATTGCTGACCTGTCAAAGTGAGTGACAGACGAGATCGACAATTGTTGACATTTTATCTCGAGTGAGACGAGCTGACGTGTAGTTCTTGGAAATAATTTGGAGCTTTGGGGTACGTACCGTCCGTACGAGTTGTGTGTCGGACATGTACTGTCACACGGGTATTCTCGTGTGTATGTGGTGACTTGAGCAGAAGGAACAAGGTTGGATTCCACAATTTGGTTGTGGAATCAGGTCGATTTGAATTTCGAGGACGAAATTCTTTAAGGGAGGAAGATTGTGACGACCTGTGCCGAATTAGCGGGATTAATTAAGAATTAATGACGGATTAGCGTGACATATATCGGGGATATGTGCCCCGAGTTGGCATCTTCTCGGTAGTGCCTCAGATGGGTTATACGTATATTGATACGTATGTGGTTTAAGAAAGTAATTTGGGGGAGGAGACCCTATATTGTATGTTTTGGTATTTCACTGGTGTTTGATTTGGGCTGGGTTCTCACATGTATTGATTTATGGTTTTAAGAGGGTGATTTCGGGTCGGGGGCCCAAATGATTTTATGGGTCATGACGGTTTATGGGGACCGGGCATGAACCTTGAAAGGTTTTGAATATGTTTGACAAATGGTTTTATGAACATTTTGGTCAACGGTTTTTGAATGCATGCATATGCTTTTAGTGAAGGGTATAAATGTCTTCTTGTGAAAATGTTTTCAATGTAATGTTTTTTTTGTCCACTCACAGTTTTCGTGTTTTAATGCCCTTCAGGTTGATCGCGGATGCGGGCTGTAGCAGAGACGAGACATCACACTCCTCCCCCTACGATCCTAGCGTGCTCTGGACGCCCCAGTGAGGGCTAGAGACGGAATTTTCCCTGGTGTGACACTTCGTGTCAGACGGGATCAGGCGTGTCCCACGTTAATCCTAGGGGATTTGGGACGGGTCCTGACATCAGATGTTAATCAATGTACACTGTGAACTACTAACTATTAAACATGGAATTGTGCGGGTCCCAAGATGAAGGAGCCCAGTGGCTAGAAAGCTAGCACAAATGGGCAGGTCGGACCTGGAATGAGATGATTCTCAGTGGATTCCTTAAGTGGAATGTGTGTCTAACGCATCTAGAATATGATGGGATATCCCTTAGGTCTTATCGGTCGTATGAGATGTGGTTCACCAATGGAATTTGCTAGGTGACCGGGTATGCCAATGATGGCATGGATGATTGTTATGAGATTGGACTCAAAAAGAGTCAAGATTGGACTCGAGAGGAGTCAAGATAGGAAAATGGGACTCAAAGTGAGTCAGGATATTGGTTAGGACTTGAGATGAGTCATGGTCATGTATCAGGGCTCAGTATGAGCCGTAAAAGTGGAAATATACTATGTTTTTTGACACGGCCGACCCTTGATTAAGGAATGTTTGGCACCTGAGATGCCAAAGATTGGGATAGAGTCAAGTACTGATGGGTTATGAATTTATGGATTGGTATTGTTTAACCCTGTTTATTAGATTTATGGAATTGGATGGGTCGTGTCAATTTCACTTAATGATTGGGAGTTCGGGCAGAGACCTGTAGTACACAGAGATTTGGACTTAGGAAATGGTCCAGTGCAGTGGGACGCCAGTTGGGTCCATTGAGATCTAAAATGCTAAGGGTAATTGTTCATGATTGTGAGTCGTCCGGTCACATCATAAAGAAATGGTTATATCGATTGAGAAAGTGATATGACACTATTGGGATGCAATGGAGCAGGGATTGGCTCCTGCATTGATTGTTGATGTGACAGGCGAGGGAAGAGTTGGTGGGGCCCATGGTGGACCGTAGGGATGTGGTCAGTTGGGACCACATGTCCGAGGATTGCGATTACTTGGAAAGAGGCCTGAGTAGCCTCTGGAGTGGTAATATGGATGCTAGTCTAACCAGGACGTATGTATTCGATAGGTCCCAGGCTACCCATTCTTCTGTGTTTTGAGATTGTACATTGGATGGATACGGAGATGTCCGTGATTGGTTAAGGTATGGCAGTCGGTGAGTCGACTAGAGCTACGGATGTGATAAAATTGATGATATTTAAGTGGTAACCTTGGTAAAGTAATTATCTATGGTGAAATTGGTGAGACATAAGGAGGGGGGTCGACCTATTGATGTGAGGCTACCCAGGATGATAGGTGTTATTCGCCTAGTGGCTGACCTGGAATATTCTTGGACTTGGATGATTTGGATGTAATCGTTGGGATGGATAGATTGATGACTTAGGATACCTCTATCGAGTATGTCGATGAGAGGGTGATATGTGGAGTCCAGGATTACCAGAGGTTGTATTTCAGGGAGACTCGAGGATGTTAACCTCTAGAATGATATTGAACCTCACAATCGATGGACTGTTGGTATGAGGTAATCAAAGTTCACTGATCAGATGTGTGGCATATGTGATTCATGTGTGAAATTCCTAGTGATGGCTGAAAATGTACGGATTTTTCAAAATATTTCCTGAAGTTTTTGCCAGGATGAGAGGTTGAGTTGATAGTGGAGATCATGTTGAATATACGAGTTGTTTCTCGGACGCCCTGGTATGTGGCACCTATGGAGTCATAAGGACTGAAGGTGCAAGTGTATGACTTGATAGATACTGGTTCGTTCGGCCAAGCGTCACCATGTGGAACCCAGTGGTGTTAAAGAGGAAAAAGGAATGATGGTCCGAGCTTATATGTTAAGTATCGATAACTTAATAAGGTAACAGTATGGGATAAGTATCCCTTATCATAAGTTACTGATTTGTGGTTCTATTAGAACTATGTGATTATTGAGCCTATTGAGAGAGGCTAACATGGTGATGACTAACAGTCATGAGTAAAAGAGAAAAATATGATATCCATATTTGATGTGGCTAAGGTTAGCCAATGAGGATGCCTTTGGATGGGCAAATGAACCTGTTATGTTTGTGAGTGTTGAGTCAGATATTCTGACCATATTTGGATGGTGTATGGTACCATGATTGATGATTGATTGGTGTACTCACATGTACAGATGGGCGTGTAATATACTGAACAGATGCAGTGAATGGCCTCAGAGAGAAAAATATATGGTTGAATAAGTGTTAGGTCTGGTCGACCAGAGTAAGTTTGTGAAACATATACAAATAACGATCGGGATTAGTGTGAATCCCAGGAGAAACAAATGTCTTGGTCAATGGAAAATAATTAAAGACTGTCATGGGGAACATAAGTTATTTTGAGATTGGATGGATACAACAGAGGATTAGAGAGAGGTTCTCGACAATGTTTTTCCAATTATGGTGATTGACTCGAAAGGAGGTCAGAGTTATTGGTAATGAGAATTGAAATAGAATGATTACAAGTGGATAAATTGTGACTTATGTTCGATGTGACCCTTTCTGTGTGCATAGTGATATGTCACTATGAGATTTGGGATTTGATGAGGTGTGCTTCGGTAGCATAGGACTAGGATTGCCGATGCTAGCTGAACCCTCATGAGTTTTACTTTTCTTGCATGATTTGGGATCGACCATGGTGATCCATGGGTCGAGTATGCAGAGGTCATACCTCTGGGAAGGAATGTACGAGTATTGTATCGATCATCAGGATTAGCAATGATTGATGAACAGAAAGGTTTAATGTGTAATGAGGCGATGGTCAGGATACATTGAGATTAGGGCCGCGTTGTCTGGTTAGGTATCATTCGTGGAGAGGCTAATAAGATTGCCTATCGAGAATTGGCATGTTTGATAACGTAAGGATAGTTGAAATCCTGTTATTGATGGAACTCCATAGTATTGGAGTGGTACATGATTTTTTATCATTTGGACTACTGGAGTCCAACTACAGGATCATACTTGGTGTGTGATGTTGGATGGAGTTGAGGTTAAGGAATGGATATGATTTGCGATCTCATATGAATGATTGTATTGAGTGCCGATTATTGGCAGGAGGTAGGCATCAGTGAGGCATATGAGGATAAACACAATAGAAGGAAAGGTTTCATTCATTATCCTTAATGACCCCGGGAAAGTAGTATTGAGTGATTGATTTAATGAGGGGAATGAGTTCCCGATTTATTGGACCTTATAAGGTTATTGTCCTGGTGGCTTGGTGGAATATGCATGGTGATTTAAGACATTGTACCATGTCATTAGTGGATGACATGTGATTAGAATAATGATACTGATACTTGTGTGTATACTCGGACATTGAGCATGGCTCCGTATTCCGAGTGGGCTTAGATATGACTGCCCGTGGGGCAGAGGTTTACTGAGAGATATGTCCCGATGTTGACCCAGTGACGGGGACTGGAGTATTGAGGTTCCATAAGTTTGATTTGGACTGATATTCAGTTTGGTTGAACCAGAAGGGTATGCGGTTGATTATGTTTCTGGTTCACATACATATCCCTCGGGAAAACTATCATGGTACTACTGATTGGAATTTCAAGGATGAAATTCTGTAAGGGGGGTAGGTTGTAACGACTCGAAAATTCGAAAAAGGAAAAATGGAAAAATTGGAAGAAAATGACGATTTTGCTCCTAGAATTGGGCGAACGATTGACTTTTGGTTCGAGTGGGCAAACAGATTTTGATCGAAGACTGTGACGTAGTTCGGGATGTCACAAGTTCATAGACAGGTGGCACGTCCAATTCCGACATTCGAGGAGAAAGTTATGATGTTCAGAAGTTTAAGGGTAATTTGACAAATTGGTTAAAAAATGGGCCATTTGTTGACTTTTTGATCGGGACCAAGTTTGGACTTTCCACAAGTACCATTGTATAGGTCTCGAGACGCTGAATCCGTAGACAGACGGTATGCGTTAATCGGAGGTCGGATGTGAAAGTTATGGGTCTCGAACGGCGAAGGGCAATTTGGTAATTAGTCAAAGAAGGGTAAAATGGTAATTTGACTGGGCTTTTGATGAGTCAGTACGGCTATAACTCACTTTGGTTGTTAAGTGACATCTGTCACTTGGTAAGAGAGATTAGTGGCCTGGGTGCTATCTGATAATTGATCTTAGGTGTTTAAATCGAAAAAAAAAACGTGGGTGTGTGTGTTTCCCTCAACAAAAACAAAGCATGAACAAAACCATAATTGATCTCAGGTGACAATCGAAACCTTGCGCTGGGATTGTGAGAAACTAAATGAAATTCAGTGAGGGAAAAACAAGGAATTAGAGGAAGTGCTTACCTGGAACTGTATAGGGAAACCCGAAACCCCCACCCGACGTCCTTGATTGAAAGCTTGGATTTGAATTCGGATTTGTGTGGTCAATTGGTAGAAACAAATGTTTGGGTGAGCTGATTGGACCTTAAACGAGTTGAATGACACCAAAATCGAAGAGAATTGGAGAGAAATGAGCCCAGACATACCCTGGTTTCAATTCGAAAACTCACCTCTGAGTTCGATTACTTTGAAGGAATTAAAGCTACAATTGGCATCGAAAACAAGTTCATAAGAGTTCTTCGAAGCTTTTAAATGGATCAATTGAAGAAAACTAAGTGAAATTGATGAAGTTCGATGAATGAACAGTGCACAGGTACCCTTCGAATATTCATCTTCGAATCGAACAGATTGAGGTAAGGATTAGTGTAATTTACATTACAGATCTCTAATTAAAATCAAAATGATATGATTAGCTGAATTAGATGAGGAAATTGAGTGTAAATTGATAGTAATTCAGCCGGGTCAAGTCACGGGCCAACCAGACCCGTTTAACAAATAACCGGGTTGGGACGGCGACTGTAGCATCACTGTTCCCAGGCGCGTGGGATCGATTCCCGAGGTGAGTTCAACATGAAACTTGTTCCTTTTAATGTAATGAACATTTTGGCACTAGTTTCGAGGAAATCGGATATCGTTTCGATAGTGTTCAGTGTATCCGAAGTTTTCGTATACGTTTAAAATATGTATTTAAATCCCGAAAAAATTGGAGAAAATTATATGACATATATTGGAATGTTAGTAACCCTCGATAATGATTTTGGACAGGAATGGTGACTTTCGATATTTACGGAAAAACGTGCAGCTCGGAAAGCCAGCGATATGGACGGTGTGTGAGTGGACTTTTGTTTTCTACCCAAAATGCATGCATATATGTTTTAAATGCTTTATGATATGATTTGAAATGATTTGGCATGATTAATGTTTCGATATGATGATTTCTGGATTTTGGGAATATTATATTTTTTTATATTGATTTTGAGCACGATTTTCGAGAAAACTATGAAATTGCTGTTTTGGGCTAAGGTCCGGGATTTGAGATTGGTTTTGACTCGGATTATGAGTCAGGAAATGATTTGATGGATTTTTAATGCTTTCTGGATATATTTTATGGATTTATGTGAAAATGGCAACTGAGGTTGCGATTGCGTGGATTTGCGTGAAAATGGTATTTGGGCTTGAGACCCAAATGGAAATACGATTTTGATTGGATTGGTATTTCCATGTGATTACATGATGCTGTTGATGGTTTTCGGATTTGCGAAATAATCAGGACTCTGGTTTTATGGATTTTGAGGAAACTATGTTTTGGGCTGAAACCCTGTGTTGAAAATGGTTTTGATTTCAAATGCAACTGTTTTTCACTGGTTTTCATGGTGACGATATGTTGCGGATATATAGGGCTTTCGGGGTGGAATATGTTTCCCTCGGAGTGCACCCTGGATATTATGGCTTCCGGTTGGGAATGTGTTTCCCTAGAATGAACCCTGAAGATAACGCTCGCCTCCGGGATGGGATGTATTCGCCCGGAGAGGTCACGTAACACAGTCTGTTGTCGTGCAGCCGAGGGAGGCTCGACTCAGATAAGATGTACTGGATTATATGGAGATCGGTCGGTGATGTGTTCACGACGATCTGGATTGTCGGCTGGTGATGTGTTCACAGCGACGGATGCTCTGATTTTGAGCGGTTCTTGAGCCTATTGATTTGCACACGTTGCAGTGATAACATGACTATATAAGATTGGATATGGAAATGAGTCCCGTGGTTTTATTGAGATTTGTGATTTATAAACATTTGTGCCCAGACATATCTTACTCATGATTTACGATATGCATGCATGTTTGTGAAACTGGAGGGTAGGAATGTATTTTGCTAAATGTATTTCTAAAACTTTATTTTGTCCACTCACACCTTTTTTGTTTTATTGACCCTCCAGGTCATGGCGCGATGATCGAGGCTGTTCGAGATGTGGAGGCATGAGTGGGCACATGTGCGGTTATCCCTTGTTTGACAAGTGCTGAGGGTAATTTCGGAACTTCAGTTGACTTGTCAGACAGGAACAGGACAGGTCACGGTTATCTATGTCCTTCGGGAACTGTTCCTATCAAGAAGCCCGTATTGGTGCTCGGTTGAGTGACAAAGAAAAAGTAAAACTCATAGCTTTCCTGCGTGAGGAGAAAGAAGTTTTTGCTTGGTCTCCATCTGACATGTCGAGGATTGATCCTACCATCACTTACCACAAGCTGCACGTCAATCCCAACCACAAGTCGGTCAAGTAGAAAAGTCACAATTTTTCCCCCGAGAAAATTGCTATCATCCAAGAAGAGATTGACAAGTTACTCGTTGCTGGATCCGTTGAAAAAGTTCTGCACTCTGAATGGATAGCAAACATCGTACATGTCAAGAAAAAGGAAGCAAGACGATGGAGAGTTTGTGTTGATTACAACGATCTCAATCTTGCGTGCCCAAAGGATAATTATCCTCTACCCAGAATCGATCTCTTAGTGGACTCAACTGTAGGAAATGAGCTCCTAAGCTTCCTGGATGCAAACTCGGGCTATAATCATATTTTCATGTATGAAAAAGACAAGGACAAAACTTCCTTCGTCTTCGACCGAGGGGTGTACTGCTACAAGGTTATGTCATTTGGCCTCAAGAATGCGGGAGCAACGTACCAGAGACTTGTCAATCGGATATTTAAAGATCTCATTTGCAAAACTATGGAGGTCTATGTGGATGACATCATGGACAAAGGAGAAAACGAGGGGATCATATCACCAACTTGCGAGAGACTTTTAGCTTGTTGAAAAAATACAAAATGAAGCTCAACCCTCTGAAGTGTACTTTCGGGGTATCAGCAGGGAAGTTCTTGGGATACCTTGTGACTCAGCATGGGATCCTAGAAAATCCAAAGCAAATCAAGGCAATTCTCGAGATGAAGTCCCCATCAAATCTGAAAGAGATTGAAAGTCTCACTGGACGAGCTGCAGCATTGAACAGGTTCTTGTCCAAGTCAACTGATCGGTGTCGACCTTTCTTCCAAGCAGTAAAGAAGGCATCCAGAGATAAGTGGGATGAAGGTTGTGAGAAAGCATTTCAAGATCTCAAGGCCTACTTGACGTCTATACCGCTGCTATCAAAACCCAAAGATAACGAAGATCTGTTCCTATATCTGGGGGTCTATGATGTTGCTGTAAGCTCCGCACTTATCCGGGAAGAGAATGGGATTCAACTACCTGTGTTCTACACATACAAAGCCCTTCTTGATGCTGAGACACGATATCCAAAATTTGAAAAGCTGATTCTGGCATTACTGGTTACCACAAAGAAGTTGAGGCCTTACTTTCAAGCTCATCGGGTAATCGTTATGACAGAATATCCACTTCGTTCGTTACTTCATGCACCCGATGCATCGACACTGGTAATGAAATGTACCATAGAGTTAAGTCAGCATGATTTGCTCTATCATCCACGAATAGCTATCAAAGGCCAAACCTTAGCAGATTTTGTTGTGGAGTTCACACTAGCGTCACTGGAAGGAAGTAATGGCAATAAGCTTGGCAATGCCCCTAGGGCCGCCGACACTTCCTTGTCACAAGATCATGATGAAAGTTCCTCTTATCTGCAACCCTCAACTTCCAATCATCTATGGAAGCTCTTTGTTGATGGTTCCTCGAACCAGAAGGGGGCAGGAGCGGGGATTTTCCTTATCACTCCTAATGGCTCAATAATGGAGCAGGCAGTACAGTTTGGATTCAAAGCCTTTAACAATGAAGGGGAGTATGAAGCTTTGATTTATGGGCTCACACTTGCCAAGGAGTTGGGAGTCAAAAAACTTGCTATTCATTTGGATTCGCAGCTGATCACTAACCAATCGATCGGTGAATATGATGTGTGTGATGCAAGGATGCTCAGATATAACAACAAGGTCTAGGAAATGCTTGTTTTTTTCTCGGTTTTCACTTTTCATCAACTTCCACGAGCCAAAAATACACAAGCAGATGCGTTGGCCAATCTAGCGTCATCACTTGACTTTCGTTTCAGGCGCTCAATCCCGATTGAGTATCTCAAGCAGAGAAGCATTGATGTGAAGGAGATTGAAGTAAGATAAATTGATTCATCTCCAAGTTGGCAAGATCCTTTTATCAACTATCTAGAGCATGGAACATTACCTAATGAACGGTTAGAAGCCCGCAAAATCCAAATGAAAGCTGCGCGGTACTATGTTGACAAAGGCCGACTTTTTCGTAAGAGCTTCACGGGACCAAACTCGTTATGCCTGAAGCATCCTGAAACGTTGAAAGTCTTGGCTGAGATTCATGAAGGACATTGTGGGAATCATTCTGGGGGAAGATCGCTTGCATAAAAGATGCTTAGTGCAGGATTTTACTGGCCTACTCTGCGCCAGGAAGCTCTGCAGTATGCCCAGAAATGCGACAAATGTCAAAGGTTCAAGCCTAACCAATTGGTGACACCAGAAGAGCTGCATGCAAAAATAGCCCTTGGTCATTCATGCAATGAGGAATTGACATTGTTGGACCGCTCCCAAGCACTCTAGTTCCAAACAAGAAGTATTTGATCGTTGTCACTGACTACTTCACCAAATGGGTGGAGGCGAAGGCCTTGGCCACCGTAACTCAGGTTGATGTTCAAAAATTCATCTGGAGCCAGATCATCTGCTGATTTGGACTTCACAAGGTCGTTCTAACAGACAATGGAACTCAGTTCATTAGCGCCATAATCAACGAGTTATTTGAGTCTTGGAAGATCAAGCATTTCACTTCAACTGCAGATTACCCCCAGGGTAATGGCCAGGCAGAAGCCTCAAACAAGACGATCCTTGACTGTATCAAGAAGCGACTTGATGATAAGAAAGGCTTGTGGGAGGAAAAGTTTGATGGCACACTCTGGGTTTACCACACCACTCCGCGTCGTGCAACAGGAGAGTCCCCATTCACCCTTGCATACGGCACAGACGTTGTCATTCATCCACACGTAGTTGTTCCAGCGCCCTTTACCGAGCTCGATGATGTAGTAGTCAACTCCATTTCTCTAAGAACTTCACTTGATCTCAGCGAGGAGTTAAGAAAGCAAGCGGTGAAGCGCATCTCCAGTTAACAGCATCAAGTGAGAAGTTCCTATAACAAGAAGGCTCGACTCCGGCACTTTCTCCCAGGTGATCTTGTTCTCAAGAAAAAGTTTGTAACACCCAATCGTCCAGGGTCTCAAAAACTCAAGTTCCCGTGGGAAGGACCCTACCGAATCTACCAAGTAGACAGAAGGGGAAGCTACACCTTAGAGACAATGGACGGAAAGTTAGTGAGTGGTTCCATGAACGCTCATCACCTCCGAAAATATTATGTATAATGCAGACTAGAGCTCAAAGTTAAGCTAGTCTTTGTTTTGTGTCAAATATAGACTTTATTTTCAAGAATGTTGTAGTTAGACTTATCAATAAAGCTATCAAGTCATTCCTAGTTCACCTATGTGTTATTGTACTTTCAGCAAGGTTCTCAAAGCCTTCCTTCGGGAAGCATCCAAAGCCTTCTTTCGAGAAGCACTCAAAGCCTACCTTTTGGAAGCACACAAAGCCTTCCTCTTGGAAGCACACAAAGCCTTCCTCTTGGAAGCACTCAAAGCCTTCCTTCGGGAAGCACCCAACAACTTCCTTCAAGAAGAGCTCATAGCTTTCCTCTGGGAGGCAAGCAGAACTTTATGAAGGAAACGCTTAAAGCCTTCTACCAGGAAGCACACCAGGTCTTCCCCTGGGAAGCATTTCCAAAACTCCCTAAATTTGAAGCGCTCGAGCTTTCCAGTAAGCATTTCAAGCTTTCAGTTAGAAAGAGCAAAAACTCTTCCTTGAAGGCAACATACCAAAAATTTAATCATCTAACGCTTCAAGTTATTTAGAACTCGCCGTTGCTACCGTTGGGGCATATGAATGAGCTCATTCCGACACATTGACAAGCATTTGAAAGTGTTCGCTTCGACACATTGAAAAGTGCATAGACGAAAGTTAACACTTGTGTTCCAACAATTGTTCCAACAATTCAGCATAAATGATTTTCTTATTTATTCATTTTGAGGGTGTTTGGAAAATCACATGTCAATTGCTCACACGGGTTATTCACTATTGGAATAAAAATTACAAACGAAAGGGAAATGACATAAAGAAACTACATATGCAACTCTTCAAAACCCATTGTTTTTCTGAACTTTTCCCACTCTTCTACTGAAAGTAGGGAAGTGTCGTTAAACAATGATTTAGCAGTCTCAGGGGCAGCTTCCTTTCTGGTCTCGGTCTTAGGCTCTGGGTCAAGTTCCGGTGCAGGCTCATACTCTTTCTCCAGCTCTGGTTCCCGCTCTTTGGTGGTGATCCCACTGCAGCTTGGCATGTCCATCTTTTTTACCTCATTTTCCTTTTGGCACAAAGTTGTGGGGGCATGTGGTGGCAGTAAATGGTCGTGTCATGGAAGCCTTCCAGTCTTCAGATTCTGGATTTCCACCTCCAAAAGTTTGATTCTCTCATCTGAGTCCTGTAAATTTCTGCGCAGCAAAGTGACCTCGTCTCTAGCAACATCTCGCTCATTCTCTATCAGCATCCTCTCTGCACAGCTTGTCTCCAGGTAGCCCACTTTACCTTCCAATGTATGGATTCTTCCGACCAAGGCTTCGTTGTTTCGTCTAGAGTGATCTCGGGCTTCTCGAAGGTGTTTGCACTCGCTCTTCATCCGCTTGTTTTCATCTTCCAGACTAGCATTTCCACGAAGCATGTCAACCAACTTGTGGGCCCCAGCTTTCGCAATCCTAAGGTCTCAGACTACCTTGTCGTAAGTTCCTTGTGGCACGATTTTTGGGCTTTCTTCTGCTATGATGGGGGCAGCTATCACATCAGGAATCTTGGATGATGACCATGTCTCCCCCACTAATCGGTCTGGGCCTTCATCCTTCAATGCTTCAATTACTTCAGGGGAAGTAGGAAGCCCCTTCAGCTTCTTAGGTTGTTTGGCTGCATACTCACAGGGACCGTCTGAGGTTTTGCACTTGCTAGATGACTCTGCAGGACTAGAACAGTTGGGCTTCGAAGGACCCTGATGATCATGCTTTCTCTCCAAAAGAGTCAATGGGTCCTTGCTTGATGTTCTTCTTCTAGGTAACGGGTTTTTTGAAGCGCAGTGGAGCACTCAGCCATTCCTTGATTAGGCTATTCGAAGGCCTCCCGCCATTCATGTCTCTGAGTGGAGAGAGTAGCTAGCTCATGTCTCGAAACGCTGGAGGAATTTTCAAGGCCATGTCAATCTTTTTGAGATCAGGATGGCCTTTAAACCCGCTGTACAGCTCATCAAACATGCGGAAGTGCGAGGCAATCCTAAAGTCCGGGGAGGCATGTTTGTCCCATGCGCCACCAACTTCGATGCAGTTGAATCTGTAAATGTTGTCATCAAACTCCGTCCTCAAAAAATAGCTTCATCTTGGGTACGACTGAGAAAGCCGACCGCCGGTAATTCCGTTGTGCCACACGGAATAGCAATGCCAGAATTCATCTTCAGAGAGTCCTAGGCCAAAGAATTTGTTCAGCTTCTCGAAGCACATGATGTGTCGATAGGCTTCAGTTGAGCAGGGCTGCATCCCATCTGGCCAATCATCTTGGAGAAGAACTTCGAGAACGGGAACTTAAAACCTCACCCAATGATCAAAGGGTGGAATTTAGTCCATCGACCGCCGACAAGGTTTTTTCCTCTTTCATACTTAAGAGCCTTCATGGAAGAACATCTGTCGCCAAGCTCCACAAAGACGTCGTCTGGAAAGGCAATCTGATTGCGAGCTTTCCACTCCATGAAGTCTTCAGGCTTCTCGAACTCCATATCTTTCCCTCGGAATGGACTTTGGCTACGAGAACCGCCACGCTCCCACAATGCGAGCCTGCTAGGTCTCTCTAGAAGTTCACCTTGACGCATCTTGAAATGACTGCCTTAAACAAATAAAGTGGGTGCCATTTGAATCGAACCCAACGGACGTCCTGAACTCCCGGAATGAGCAAAAACGTTCACCTACGATAAAGGAACAAATTTATTAGTTCCTCACAAAAAGAATATACCACGTATATATGCACTTGAATACATACGCAAATAATTATGAGAAATATGAATGCTATTACCAAACACTTTAATAATATTAATATAATAAATACACACCTTTGATATATTAATATATCTAAATACTCAATAATTATATGTATAAATACTCCTGCAAAAAAAAAGTCAAATATATACATTTAAATCATATAAATAGTATTTATCAATATACTTAAAGAAAATGTTTAAAACAGCAGTAATAATACATATAAAATATATGCTAAATGCAAGTAACCGCAAAAACATATGCAAAAAGACCCAATCAGGTCTTGACGGACCACCCGCTTGCTTCACTGGGCAGTCACTGAGTAAAGGAAACGACCCAATCAGTGTCGTCCATGTGGCCCTGCTTCATCACTCAAACACCTGCGATGTGGCTCTGCCCAATCAGCCAATCTGACAAGCACTGACGCGAGGAGAACTGATTTTGGGCACTAATAAGCACCACAATAAATGCGGACCCGCCTGCCAAGTGCACCAGCTGGTCACATGGGATCTGCTCCAAACGAGATGGGTGCTGAAAAAAAACTCCTAGATTGTGCCTGGCCCATCAGAGAGAACACCACACATGTGCGCCTGGCTACACACAAAGTCACCCCTAGAATTTCGCAGACTCGCACGACAGGGCGCCTGACACTCCCATCTTGTTGGCGTGGCGCGGACGCGCCGGACGCAACCTATTCCCGCCAGAGGTATTTGCGCAGTGCAAATGCACCACGTGATCTCCAATAGGCCCACGTAGTCAACCCTTGCCACTATGTAGACTTGGCCAATCAATTAATTGAAGCCAACTTTTGATCCACAAAATCAATTCATGCCCAACTATAAAGAACAATATAAAAAACAGAAGGAGAGTTACCAGCCTTACCCCAAACAAATCCTTAAAAAAATTGGCAAGATGCTTTTCTGGTTTTTTCTTCCAAGCAGCCCTCCTTTTCCTCTAAACCAGACGACACGAAAAGCTAAGGTGTGAACCCTTCCCGCATGCAGCTATTTAAACAAATAGCAAACCACAACGGCCCAGTTTGAGTTGAATTTCATTTAATTGAAATTAAAACCATTTAATTAGGGTAAAACGGCCTTTAAATTGGTTTAACAACAAATTTATCTGAAAGATTTGGCTGACGTTTTTTCCCATAATTTTGGCTCATTTAATCAAAATTAAAACTACTTCAATGGAATGTTTCTCGTTTAATTTGAAGTTGACTACAAAATTTTCCATAAATGTTTAGTTCAAAACGAAAATTACAACATTTCTTACAAATACACACACACATATATATATATATACACATATGTGTATGCATATATGTACATTCATACGTGCACATATATGACTGGTATGAATATACCCAGGCAATTTTATTTAAAAGCTCAGCGCTTTTCCTCAGCACGGAGAAGGAGCAAAAATAAAAGAATTTCAAAAATGTACATCCCTTCGGATTCCCTGAACTCCGAAGCGATGTGGGGGCATTTGTGGAACCCAAAAATCATCTGAAAATTGTGGAGTTGCCACGTGACCCATAATTCCCAAAATGGTCAAATTGCCCCTGACAATAACGCTAGTCATTTGAAAACACCAACACATTAAATAATCTATTTACCAGCTAAATACATTATTTAATTGGGTTAAAATCTCTGTAATATTAATATTCTCCCCGAGAGTTAATTGTCATTATTCTTAGTAATAGACAATTAATATTAATATTAAAACATAATAATTATCATTATTATCATAATGAGCTATTATTATAATTATTAAATAATATATTTAATTAATAATATATTATTTATTAATTACAAATTCAACCGACTAATCAGAACGCTCCGAGACTCCCAAGATTTTCCTATAAATAGCGGGGCACATTTCATTTCCAAGGTACGTCGATTCTTCGTTTTGAAGTATATCTTTTTCCTCTCTCAAAGCTAACTTAGGCATCGGAGTGTTCTTGGTCGAACAACCCCCCGGGTAAATCGATCGAGGCATCGATAGCTAATTGTTTGCTGTTTGCAGGAATTGTGAGGACTTTTCGCGGCGGGTTTGATTTTTGATTCAACAGTCGCTATTTCCGACCACCGGAATATAAGCAGGGGGTGAAGGAAATTTTTTCCCAAAATCGGTGGTTTCAGCCAATAACGGCGAATATCGGCGATAATTGCCGATATTGGCCGAAATCACCAATTTTTCACATCGAATTTGAAACCCAGCTAATGAGGGCCTTATTGCAGATGACAATGAAGACCGACGAGACGACAGAGAGAGTCAACGCCCCCACTGTCCCCAGCTGAAACCTTTCGCCCTTCCCCATCTTCCTTGTCGCTGACCCAACTTCAATCTGACCACAAACAAACCCAAAATTAAATAAAGTCCATAGCTTTCCCGCAAAATGAGAATCAAAATTGCAAAAGAAGGTTAACTCACTGAGAGAGGTAAAAACTGAGAAAATGGCATTTGAAGAATTAGAGGTGGCGTTGCTTTTAGGGATTAGAATCTCAGATCTGATTGTTGGCTGAGATAAATGGGTAAGGTGATTAGGAATTTGACGATGCGCTTATCAGCGATTGGTTGGTTTGTCCCTACGCTTTGCTGTGAGTATTGAATTGGAGTGTTGGGTTGGTGAGTAGATTAGAGTTGGAGGTGCACGGTGTACCTAACAATTTGCGTCAAAGAACAAATTCTGATTTGTGAAGAGAGAGTTGGAGGGGAGAGGTCATAAGAGGAAGATGAGCCACATATCAAAAGGCAAAAGATGAGCCACCGATTTGTATAATTTTTAATACTTTAGTATTTAATTAATTTTCATAAAATTATTGTAAACTTATTATCCTTTAGATAAAAACTATTCATAAAATTTTTAGTGCATCAAGTTAACAAGTTTGGGATAGACGAGAAGAAGGAAGACCAAGAGTAATTTTTGGTCCACGCAATTTATTTAATTTTTCATTTTTATTTTTTATTTTATTAATTTTAATCTTATAGTTTCATACCTATAATTATTTAACTTTTTATTATCATCAAAGTCTAAGTAATATATGTTCTAATTGAAAGAATTTAAATAACGTGATTACAATTTGCTCCTTGGTAGATGGAGACTAATCCAATTTTCAATCTAGTAGACACTCTATTTGTTTTTAATGAAGTTCAATGTTTAAAATATTCTTAATGCAACATTATCAATAAAATTATGTTTTAATTTAAGTTTATCTTTAAGGTTTTATACTATTAGTTATCGTTAGACCTATATTCTATCATATTATTATCATATATTTATTATATCAAAATCATTTTATAGTTTTAATTAGTCATATATAACCATTATTGGGTATTTAAGTTTTTCCCAAAGTTTCATTCCAAATTTCCAACTTTTAGACCGAATTTTCGTTATTTTTGTTGACCGTAAACGATATCGATACCGATATTTGGAGCGAGATATCCGTAAATTTGACTAGCGATATATCCGTTGATATCGATATTTTTATCCTTGGCTGTACTAAAACATATGTGAACAAATCAGCTTCTGTTATGGTGCCTTTGTAGAAAAGGTTATTGTTATGTGTTACGACCCGTACGTTAACCTAGTGTTTTTACGGTAATTTGAAAATGGTATGCAGTTAAAGGAAGGCTTTCACCATATTTTGCTTCAGTAGCCCCCATATGAGTCAAGCACTACATGAAAAGTTGGAGAGCTTTTAGATTAACGGTTTGTGTGTGTGAAGTAGTGGGGTGAAAAGGAATAGAGACGATTGTGAGAGCAAAGAACCAACCACACCTTCCTAACCTTGTTCAAGCTATGAGCAAGAAACCCACCACCATTGAGTTCTGCCACACCAGAGAATGTCCATCCAACTATTTCTTTCAACCTTTACTCACCTCTCTTATCGAAAACCCCTCCCTCATACCACTGTCTCTACTAGCCCTGAGCATGTCGTCTCGAAATACCAAAATCATCTCATTCCGTATCATACCAAACTGGAAAAAACTGAATAATAAAATCTAATGAATGATCAGTACGGTACGATACTGATACCATATCGGTACCAACTGATACGCGATCAGTTTCGGTGTTGGGAAATACCCCCGTACCGAAACCTAATCGATTTGATTTTTTAATCAATTAAAAAATTAAATTAAATCGAAAATAATAAAAATAAAAATCCTTAAAAAAAGGGAACGTGCTAGCTAAGTGACTATGCTTGATCAATGCTAGTTTGGTTACTTACATCAAGTTGGTGAGAGACCACATCCGAAAAGCCAGAAGCTTTAAGATTTTCAACAGCTTTTGTGCCCTTCCTCGCATCTCGCGCTCTCTTGTAGTTAAAACCACCCCAACTCCATTAGAGGCTAATTTCCTACTTAAATCAAATCCTATCCCTTTGTGACCTCCTATATCAACGGCATTCCTATATATAATAGAAGATTATTAAGTAATAGTTACAGTATATTTAATTTGTAAGTACATGTTTAATTTTATATTATCATTCCTTTTCCGGATTGATTACCGAATGTATCTAAATGGGATAACTGTATAATTCTTTTTCATATGAATATATTATTTAGATTTTTTCTTTTCATAAATTTTGGCTCAATTTTTTGTGGAGTAATTGTGGCTCAAAACCAAAACTGTACCGAACACAATTAGTATGATATAATACGATATCAATTTCATATTTTAGAATATCATACCATACCAAATTGGTTAAAATTATTTGGTATGATTTTGGTATCACCTACATACCAAACCGTACTTAACCATGCCCAGAGCTTGTCTCTACCAAGACGAGATCAAACCCACAGTTAGAAACCATTAACCTAAGGTCTCTAGCACCATTTTTAGCTCTATCGTAGCCCAACGAACATCATAAGATGAACAACAAGGCTTGAGGCTTATCAGAGTTGGTGTTGGAGGAGAATTCTAACTTCAACGCTGTGAGTTCCCAACGAGGTAGAGAGTGATCCAGGTAGTTTCTAGCCTCCTAAGTTAAGCCGATGTCATGCTCGTGTTGAGACAATGGTCGGAATTTCGCAGAGCCGTTAAAGTTCTTATTTCCGCTGCGATGCAGCGTATGATGAAACTAGGTACAAAATCGTACCCACAATCCATCCTTAATCTAGTTTTACCTAGAAACTTACTATTTTGGTGTTTACGAAGCTAGTTCAAGGCAGAGGAGCTCGCGGCTCCAGTGAGGGAAAAAGTTTTGAGGAAGATTACGACCACTTTAAGTAAGCCCACCCCTCGAAAGTTTGATATTCGAACTCCCCATGACTAGATGGAGTTAACCATGCATTTGCATGGGGCTTTCAGGGCGGTTTAGCTACGGTGGAGCTTCACGAAAAATTGCAAAACCAGGTAACGCCACGATGTCCTAGCCACTTTTCAACCTTGTTAGGTGAAATCTCAACCCACATTTCCATAATCCTCACATCTCGTAGATAATTTTTCTTGTATTGCATGTCATGTCTTATTTGGTGATATTTGGAAGAAGAATAAGGTTGGCGGAGTTCCTGGTTTTCTGATAGCCAAAACCTAGAAACTGGCGAGGCTAGACGAAGTAGGTGCGTGAGTTGCACTCACTGCATGCATGATAGCACCTACTAGTAGGTGGGCCACATAGTAGTGTCTGCTAACGCGTGGCAACTTCTGTTGGTGCATGGCGGTACACGACAATACATGGCAGCTCCTGCCAGTGCGTGCAGCACCCGCCAGCGTATGGTAGTTCATGGTAACCCCCATGGTGGCACGTGAAACATCTTTAAGACACTTTTAATCATTTTCCTCTTGGAAAACTAACTAATCATACCATTAAACTAAATTTTGAGCAAAATTAAACAAGAAAAAGCCCATTAGACCTTGTTTTAGATGTTAATAGATTTTTGGACTTACTTTGCAACAAGGAAATCACAGTCAAGAGCTTACATGGACCTACTACGTCGGGGATTATCCTCAACTCTTTGTGAGTGGACCTCCTTACTTGTTTTACACTCTTTGCGTTTATTTGCACGTTTGTACTTATTTCAATTTTTGATGAATGAAAGATGCTAGATTGCCTTATGTTTTCAAGCATACTAGATAACACTTGATTATATTATATTCACCGAGTAAGTTTTAATTTGCGTGTTTACGAAATTTTATTCTCTTAAGCATGTTATGTTTGATTTTGATGGTGTGAGTGGTTAGACATCCTCGAGACAATTTTATTTATGATTCGACCTTAGGGTTGAGCTAGTAGTTTTATACCCACTTAGGGGTCACCGGTACCTTAGTACCTGTCTGAATGGCCATTGACGAGCCTTTACATGATTGTTCACCCGCACTGCTCGTAATACTAATTAAATAGCTCTAGTTTGTCCCCAAGCTCTATGGGACTTGAGGTGATCAATACTTAGCATCTAGTTTTCACGTGGTTAAGGTACATGAGCATTGTAGATACCCATCCTATCATGAGTATGACTCAACTAACTCAAGAGCATGTTTTAATGGGTTATTTTGTGATATACTTATATTCGACTTGAGATATGTGATTTCTTGATATTTTACTATTATTTCTCGTATAATATGCAAATCAAAGCTTTTTAGACTAGTTTTGTTTTTTTGTTTTTACAAAACTGAAGGGTCAACTATTATTTTGTTTTATGACATTTACGCTAAAATAACTATTAGGTCCACTCACCCTTCTTTTCTTTCACCCCTCAGGATGTAGAGTACTCAAACCATTCGCGAAGAGGACACCACTAGCTACAATTCTAACACTTCTTTCTCATGTATGGGATAGTGAACCCGAGATTCTCATTATTTTCTTACATTTATGCTTTTAGATGGATCATTATGCACTTCTATTTTGAATTTGTAACTCAAGTTGTTTAAATACTCTATTCACGTTGACTTTCTTATAATGTTGAACTATCATTTTCTTTTGGCCTTTACTCTTCCTAAATGGATCGTTTTCTTCCTTTAGGCTAAATGCATCGTTTTCTTCCTTTAGGCTTCGTCACGGTGTCCTCGCATCCACGTGTCGGTCGACACCGTTGTCTACGGATTTCTTGTGAATATTCCAATCGGGGCATGTCATTTTGGAATCAGAGTCGTCTTTAGGAAGGTGTGTCGTAGGCATAGTTTATCTTGCATGATGACCTACAAATACTAATTTTTGTGTCAGAGCCATGCCTCATCGTCGTGGTCTTCAAGATCATTCCCTGCAACCACAGGGCGATGAAAATCCTATGCCTCATAAGGGTCAACATGGAACATTTAACCTAGCTTAATTGGTCTAATTGTTTGATGACCTCCTTACTAGTGGGAGGTTGAACATCACTCATATGAAAATTGGCTTCTCTCATGGCATGATGGAATTTTTTGATACAAGGGAAGCGACGATGTAGAACTTTGGGTAAAAACCTTGGAAGAAACTTTTGTGGGGATGGATCTACCACTAGATGTCATTGTCGTATAATTTTTTTGCGACTTAGGAAAGGATTGGTGGGACTTCGAATATTTTATGCTAAATCAAAATGATGATATCACTTGGAAAGTATTCAAGCGTAGATTTGAAAACTAGTTCATTCCACCGAAGTTTATTATTCACTTGTGAGAAGATTTCTTACTATGAGAGGAAGTTTCAGAAACCTGCCCACTACTATTTACCAATTCGTGATAATCGTGAAGAAATGAAAAGGTATTTCCTTCAGGGACTGAAAAATAGTATCAGCTCTTTTGTGATAGCTCGAGGTTGTACTTGCTACCAGAAGACTTTTGAGATAGCCCAGGAGATTGAGGGATCTTATGATACTAGTGCTAATAATCAAGGGGATAGAGGTCCGAATAAAAGAAATGTCCAACAACGGTATCAGCAACGACAATAGAATCATCAAGGAAGAAATCAGATTTTGGTTGGTGGCTTGAGGGAGAAACAATTTAAGAAGGGATCAGCATCATCATCTTTTGTTAGTGGTCCAAGTTCTAACTCAACCCGTTCATTCAGAGGGTTTGGTTGATCTTTGCAGTTCCATCCACTGCGTGATGACAAAGGGTCTAAGAACTTCAAGGGCTCCATCTACCGAACGTGTAATAGAAGACACAATGGTGCTTGCAGGTTGGGGAATTATGCCGATAATCAGTGTTTTACTTGTGGAAAAAGAGGATATAGATATAAAAATTATCCCTGTAACTAGAGTCAACTTCATGCATTTCCTATAACTAGTCCACATTCGACCTACTTCACGTACTCTACCTGCAAACCCCCTACCATAGTAGACTACCACACTAACCTAACCATTTGATTTTCTTGCTCCAACTTATGGTGTGCCTATTTAGTATTATGGTTAACACCTCAAATATTCGAGAAAATGCAAAATGACCATTTTGCCCCTGAAAGCAAAGAGTTAACTTTGACCAAAAAGTCAAAATATTGACTTTTGATTGGGACAAATTTTAGTGATTCCAAAAAGACCGTTACAAAGGTCTTGGGATCCTAAGTTTGCAGACAAGTGGAACGTCAAAATCGGAGAACATATGAGGTTGATACGGATAAAAAATTCTTAAGGGTATTTTGGTAATTTAAGCTTTAAAGGCATTTTGGTCATTTCTAGAGTAACCTAAATACCCTAGAAGGTTCTAAATTTTTTCTCAAATTTCCCCTTCTGCCGACCTACCTTAATACTTATGTGTATATATACTTAAAGGCATGTCAAAAGAAGGAGGATGAGGGGTTGTGATTAGTTTGGTGGAGAACCACCGAAAGTAAGTGAAATGGAGGAATCGTTTAGGTGATTAGGAAACGAGGGAGAACCAGAGGAAGACACATCCAAGGAAGAAAAAGAAGAGGGAGGAGAGAAAGAATGAAGAGAAAAGAGAGAAAATCGTGAAGAATGGAGGTAAGAGTATAATAGAAAATAAAAGGGACTGAATAACCCCATTTTGGTTCTTTTAGTTCTGGTCGTGCAATAGAAGGAATTGGTGATTCCATGTCTTAAGGGAGGTCCTGTGGACAATTAGAACGAGGAAGCAGATAGTTTATACATAAGAAATTGTCCAGAAAAGGGGAGGAGCCATGATCGAACATGTGGAGGCTTATCGATCTAAACCAGTGAGTTACTTCCATTTTTTGTAGCATAGATCTTCTCCTGAGTCCAAGACGACCAACTTTGATGTCTTAATCGTTGAAAATAGACGTGTAACGACGAAGTTATGGCCGGGTTGAACTCGAGGGTCAAACGACCCGAATAGCAGGAAAACGGGTCACCCGCTGGAGTTTGTTGGTGACACTGTGCAGGCGCGTGGGTTCACGTGCAGAGAGCTGTTGTTGGTGCGTGATGGTGCGTATGGCAGCTCCCGGTAGTCCGATCAACATGGAAATTTTCTCTCTTAATTTTATGGATTTAATGGTGCAAAGTTTGAACAATTTGGATGTCATTTGGGGATAGTTTGAAACGTGCAAGCATTATGTTATTTTTATGTTCATAATAATTTCAGGAAATTAATTATGGATAATGGATACATAGTCCTAATAGTTCTAGTGATTTTTAGTGATAAAATTGTGGTGATTAGCTTTTGAATTATTTTGTGAATTTCCTATGGATGATTCTGTAGTTCTAAACTAAATCTAGAAAAATTAAGGACTTAGTTGATTGTTTCTTGAAGATGATTAAAGATATAAAGCTTATAAACATATAATAAGTGGTGTGGTGGTCTCTAGTTAATGACTTAATTATATGGTAATAAGGGTAAGTTGTTTCTTTTAAGATTATTCATATTATTTGGGAAATTTTATGATTTATGAATTACTTATGGGTTCATGTTAATGTATTTCATAGATATAAGGTGAAATTGGCCTAATGAATTATAATGTATGTTAATTAGGAAATCTGGGAAGAGGGTTGTACTACCGTTTATCACATAAAGGGGTTAAAAGAATGTCAAGGATTTTTATTATAATATTCTTAAATAAATTCTAAAGAATGTTAAGGAAAATAGTAGGAACAAGTTTACTATATATTTGTGCACTTAACATTAAAATATACTTTAGGGAAAAATTGAGGTATCAAGTTGAAAAGGACAATAGTTTCGTGGTAATTAATTACTTTTATTATTATAAATAAGAAGGTAGGTGTGAAAAAATTTAGTAATAAAGGAAAGAACCCAATTAGGGTTATTTTAATAAATTTTCACCAGTTGTTGTGGAAGTGAGATGGATGTGGGTGATAACCTCGCCAGGGTAACAAAGTGAATAAGATCCCTTGTTTAACAAGAAGTGTAAGATGTGAGGATTTTCTTGGAAAATTGGGACGGGTCCGGTCATTGTATGCCCCATTAGTTTAGTGTCACATAACCACCACTAGAGTACAACTTGAAACAACATGAATTCACACCCATACAAACCTAGGGAGGTCGACCTCAATAGAATTTCGATGGAGCATCCAACAGTGGAACATCCAGAAAATCCATCGAACGGGTGAACACAATTCAAGGAAATTGAAGTGGACGAACTGGAGGTAGAACTGGACGTAGAATTGCATGTTGCATTTTCAACCTTAGGCAATAGGAGGCTCAAATAACCCCAAATGTATTTACCGGTACGTTATTTACTTATGGTTTTCTTGCTCAAGTTTTAATCAACCCCTCAACAAGTGGAGTTAAGCTACACCCCACTTGAATCCCTCTTAAGTGTGGCCCTTTCGAAAGGAGAAATTTGTACCATTTCCTATGAGTAAAAGAATCACCCTATTTTTTGAGGATGGGTTATTAATGGTGGATTTCATACCAGTACAAATCGTTGACTTTGACGTGATTCTGCGCATGGATTAGCTATCCAAACACATGCAATATTAGATTGGAGAGAGAAGACAATGACCTTCAATCAACTGGGTTTCCTATAGCAACCTTCATCGGAGAGAACCAGAAGGAAAAAGCATGACATAATTTCTGCACTCAAGGAAAAAAAGTTATTGAAGAAAGACTATCAAGGAAACTTGGCACTTCTCATGGTACAGATAAACCAACAGTCCAATTACAAGATGTTCCGATTGTGAACGAGTTCCCTGACATTTTTTCGGAGGACTTTCTTGAGCTACAATCCTCATGGGAGATAAAGTTTTCTATTGACCTATAACCAGGTACCAGTCCCATTTCTTTAAATCCTTACAGAATGGCTCTAGTTGAGTTACGAGAACTCAATATTCAACTTCAAGAATTGATGGAGAAGGGCTTTATTCAACCAAGCACTTTCCCCTTTGGGAGCACTAGAGCTCATTATGAAGAAAAAAGACTACTCTATGAGATTGTGCATAGAGTACCGTTGACTCAGCCATGTGACCATTAAAAATTGTTATCCGTTACCTCGCAAAGATGATCTTTTTGACCAATTGAAAGGAGAACAAGTATTCTCTAAGATCGATCTTCGATGGGACTACCATCCGCTTTGAATCAGGAATGAACATGTTTCTAAAACAACTTTTCAAACAAGTTATGGCCACTACGAGTTCCAAGTTATGCCTTTTGGATTAACTATTGCTTTAACAGCTTTTATGGACATTATGAATTGAGTCTTCCGGCCTTATTTGGATCATTTTGTTATTGTGTTCATTGAAGGCATACTAATATGATTCCAAAATCACAAGGATCATTCTAAACATTTGAGGCTGATTTTGGGAAGACTGGGGTGTGAGGAATTGTTTGCCAAATTTGAAAACTTTCGGTTCTGGTTGGATTAGATCAGTTTCTTGGGTTACATAGTTTCAACAGAAGAAATCTTCGTAGATCCGAAAAAAGGTGGAAGCAATACAGAATTAGGAACAACCAAAAAGTGTTGGCGAGATTCATAGTTTCTTGGGATTTGCTGATTATTGTTGCCCTTTCATGAAGGATTTTTCGGCAATAGCTCTTCCCCTCATAAAGTTATCACGAAAATGAGTACCCTTTTTTTGGAGTGAAGATTGTGAAAGAAGTGTTCAGATAGTAAAAGAATGACTAACCACTACACGAGTGTTAATACTACTAGAATCAAACCAACCATTTTAGATCTATAGTGATGCCTCACTTCAAGATCTAGGTTGTGTACTAATGCAAAACAAACAAGTGATTTCTTATGCTTCCTATTAATAGAACGACATGAATTAAACTACCCCACCCACGATCTTGAGTTAGCCGCAATAATCTTTGCACTAAAGATCTGGCGACATTATCCTTATGGGGAAACATGTCGAACCTACATCGATCACCAATGCCTGAAGTAACTTATGACTCAGGGTGATCTTAACTTAGGGCAAAGACACTGGGTGGAATTATTGAGAAATTACGACTGCACCATTGATTATTGACATGGACAAGCCAACTCGGTAGTCGATGTCTTAAGCCAAAAATCTCATGGATGACTAAGCTCTATACAGAACACAAAACCCTCCTTATTGAACGAGCCAAAAGAGACAGGAGCAACGGTAATGCCTTTTTCAAATGGGGGACTACTTGCTCATTTTCATGTACGATCATCACTTTAGTGTTTTGGAAACCCAAGGTAATGAAGTGAAGTGTAACACCCCCAAATATTTGAGAAAATAAAAATGACCATTTTTCCCTTGGAAGTCAAAGAGTTGACTTTGACCAAAAAGTTAAAATGTTGACTTTTGACCAGGACATCCCTTAGGAACTTCGAAAAAACCATTAAAAAGGTCGTGGCCTTTTGAGTACATAGACAGGTGACATGTCAAAACGGAAGTCGAATGGGTTCGTTATGGGTCAAGGAAGGCTTAGCCTTATTTTGGTCATTTTACAATAAAGGAAATTTTTGTAATTTTACATGAAATGATTTGATTATTCTAAAATGTCCTAGAATTGTTTTAAAGTTTGGTTTCTTACTTCTCTTCACCGACATAGAGTGATATTTATATATTCATGAAGGGCGTTTGGAAGGAACTCGGTGGAGACGCACCGAAGATGAGAAAAGACAAAAGAAAATAGTGAGAAACCGAGAGAGAAGAACCCAGCCAGAGAGAAAATGGGGAAACAGAGAAAGAGGAAGGGAAGTGAGAGTGAAAGGAAAAGAATACTAAGAAAAAAAAGGGGGAAAACGGTGCGAACAAGGAGGAACCCATGAGACATACATCGGGTTTCTAGTTTCAGGCTAGGAAACTCGAAGTTGGACGTGGTAGTGCCCTCTTGGAGGTCCTATAATCATTCTAGGAAAGAGAAATGAGAGCGTGTACGCTGGAGTAGATGAGGATAGGGCTAGGAAGCCATGGCTAAAAGGTGGTGAAGGTTGCATGTTGATATTATGTAAGTATTCTTCATCTTTAACTTCATAGATCTTCTTCTTAGCTTGTTTAGAAGAATTTTGGCATTTGGAATGATGAAAATGGACGTATAATGGCCCAGATATGGTGGGGTCTTGATCGCGGGTCAAATGACTCGAATACCAGACAGTCGAGTCTAGGTTGAGGAGGAGGACGATTGTGTAGGCGTGTGGCCACCAAGTGCAGAGGCCTTGCGGTGGTGCGTGGCGGTGCATGTAGCATCTGTTGTGATAGGACCCATCCCAATCCCCCCGAGATTTACACGGGATGACCCTGCTCCCGTCTGACACGAAGTGTCAAATAAGGGATATTTCTGACCATTGCCCTCCCGGGCCATCAGAGTACGCCAGGATCCGGTGGAGGTATGTGATATCTCGGTCTCATCTACAGTCCACATCCGCTGTCAACCTGAAGGGCAAACAAAACATTAAAAGCTGTGAGTGGAAAAAACAAAAGTTTATCAAAACATTTCATAAGAAGACATTTGTACCCTTCACTAAAAAGCATGCATGCATTCGAAAACCATTTATCCAAAGAAACTATATGTGGGACTAAGCCCAAAACCATAATGAAATAGACCATACAGGCCACTGTCCAAATCCATAAGAAACCAATAAGGGACTCAGCCCAAAACCATAACCATACTGAAACCCAGTACACGAGCCACTGCTCAAATCATGTGCACACCTGTGCATAACACATATCACGTATCATATATCATATATAATTCACACCACCAATCCTGTCACGGTTTCCAAAGCTAAGCACGTGCTACCCGGGTCTCAATCCGAGTCTTCTCAAAGTCAAGGTCAATGTCCGCAGACCACTGACCCTACCCGAGGTTATAGTAACCATAGCCTTCTTGAGAGTAAGGAACCCAACTGGGGGGTGACTCCACTCAGTTGGTGCTCCGTGACTACTCCGGGGTCCACCCAGGCCAACGACCCTCCCTGGAGGAGATAATAGAAGTAAAGGAAGGTATATGAACATATATATACATAACATAAATATTCATGCTCGGTTCCCCTGAACCGTCATGATCCATAATAGCCATTATATTCATATACATATAGACAACATCCTCCATGCCCGGTTCCCATAAACCGTCATGTACCACAATAACCTTTCTAGGGTTCATGCTGGTTCCCATAAACCGCCATGAACTTGGAAATCCATCTAGGGTCCTTGACCCGAAATCATAACCATAAAGTAACTGGGTCTCGTGCCCGAACATATGACATCAGCTGGGCATCCTGCCCGATATCTCAGGGTTAGTCACGACTCTGATCATAGTGATGCGTGCAACCATCAATCCAGGACCACTCTCAATCCTGGTATATCGCCGTGAACGAATCAACCGACGCGACCACCACAAGATCATGGTGCACTCATCACCGATCGATATCCTGAACCGTCTGCACTCCGAAGTCGAGCCTCCCCAGGCTGCCCGACCACGAATCGTGCATGGTGACCTCTCCGGAAGGAACACATCCCAATCCGGAGGCGAGCGTCGTATCGCCGATCGTCGTGCACATAGCACTCGCCGCGACCACGATTTAGACCCGAAGGCCATCAATAGGGTCATATGCCCGAGACAAAACCAAATGGGTCTCATACCCGAGTTTATCATTTTGGAAATCCAAAACCTTTTCATTTAAACCATTAAAGAAATACTGACCCGTATAAGCACCGTATAAGGCCGAACCCTCGAAATACGTGCTTATACGTAACCACATACAAATGCACCCATGGCATTACCAAACATGTATTAAAACATATAATAAACATTTATGCATGCACCAATTTAGAAAACGAAGGTCCACTCACATACCGTCTGATCTGCCGCCTCGACTTGCGTGCCATACGGCTCTCCCGAGCTAATCACCGTCACCGGGACTCTCGAACCTGTCCAAATCGTAATAGAAGGTTACTAAGTACCTTATTAACCTCCCACTAATGCCCCGTAATTTTTTTGTATTTTTAACTATTTTTAAACTCGATCTAAAACCTTCTGATGCCCCGAACATTATCGAGACAGTGTCCGATCGACACGAAACCAGACCCAAAATGTTTGTTACATCCAATAGAAGATTTCACATGTTGAAAACATCCCCAAAAGACTAGCCACGCGCCCACACGCGTCCTAAGAACCCCCTGCGAGTGAAGCCCACGCGTCGGGTACTGTTCATCGTCTTCCCGAGCTTTGAACCGGGTTCCTGCAACTTGGACTGGGCCGAACCAAAACCGTACCACATACACGGCCATGGCAGCCGTGCCTTTCCTCCGCAGTTCACGGCCATTCCAGGCCATCCCAAGCCACGAAATCAATCCTATTCAACTCCTAGGGTCCCCAGAAGCATAACCTAAGTATTAGTTTCGATCAACAAGCCTTAAAATCAAAGTTCCAATTTTCGAATATTTTACCTCACGGGTCGACTCCACCGTGGCCACCACCGTGAGCCACCGTCCTCAGCCGTTGTCCTCAGTTCCTCAGTCATCCTCACAACACTCTCACGGTCACACTAGATGGAGGTTTGTGGTGGTGTCGTGTGTTTTGAAGAAAATGGAGGAATGAAGGTAATATGGGTTATGGGGTTCGGGTTTGAGGATGAAGGAGAATGAAGATGATGTAGAAATCTGATGAGAGAGGAGAGGATTAATTGAAGGGTTAGGATTGAAAGATTAATTTGTAATGGAAGGTTAGGATTTAATGTAAGGTAGATTAATTATAAAATAATCCAAATATTATTATTTAATTAAACTAGATCCACATTTTAGGGGAATTGACCAATGGGATGAGTGACACTTGTCACTCATCCATGGGACCCACTGAAAATATCTGCCCAACCAGATATTGCCAAATCAGCCTCGCCTCGAAGTACGTGCATAGTGAAATCGAACTTTCGTGACCTATAACTTCCTCGTTCGAAGTTCAATTTCAATGTGCCGTCTGTCTATGGATTCGTATCATCCTGATCTACGTAACGGTCCTCGGCCCTCGGCCATTGGACCTCCCGGTCAAAAAGTCAACATTTTGCCCCTTTTAACTAAAATTACCAAAATGCCCCTAAACTTCCGAATGTCATAACTTCATCCTCGAATGTCGGAATTGAACGTGCCACCTGTCTATGAACTCGTGATGTCCTGAACTACGTCACGGTCATCGGTCAAAGTACATTTGACCACCAGAATAAAAAGTCAACGTTTTGCCCACGCCTAGGGGCAAAACGGTCATTTTGCATCGTTCGTCCGATTTCGCCTAACTAATCACCGATTAACCTGACTAATCGTGATTAGTTACTAATCTAATCCTGGAATTTGGGACGGGTCGTTACAACTTTCCCTCCTTAATTAATTTCGTCCTCGAAATTCCAACCGACCTAATTCTAACCGTTCTTCCCTCCTTAATTTAGTTTCGTTCTCGAAACTCCAACTATCCTGATTCCACATCCACTTCGTGGAAAGAAATTTTAACTCACAACACGTGTACCCTAGTACACCCACTAGCTAGAACAATACTTGTCTGCAACCAGACGTACCACTAACACTCACGTCGCATCGATTACATTCGACCACGTCGAATGTCAATAATCATACGTTCCGAATTGACACCACTTGTCAAATCTACCATTTTGCTGACACAAACAGCTTGACGTTTCCTTTCTCAATCACCAACCTATTCTGTAATCTGCTCCCACTGGGAGTCACCAACTCACTAACCGATCCATGCTAACACCTTCGACAAACTGTCATCATTTGACAGTCGCCAGTCGAAAACTGACACTATGACCACTTGTGGTTACACTGACCACCAACTCACTCGTCCCGAGTATACATCTATCAACATCTCACTCGACCTGTGTGTGACTAGACACATCAGGAATACCATGACCTAGTGCACAGTATCCAATGTCCAGTTCACGTCCTCGACTAATCCAATGGTATCGGAACTAAACCGACTACCAACACGCTCACCAACGTACCTCTGGTATAACCTATATACCATCACCAGGCACCACAAGTCTGCCCGGTATTATACCTCGAACTACGTACAAGGTACGTACGTCTACCATCAATCAGCCTACAAACGCCCAGGTCGTAGCTAATCACGTTTCAATTATGGAGTCCATCTGTCCAACCCTGTACCAGACAGAACAAAACTCCAACCCATTATCCATTTCCAAATCCGAATCCGAATCCGCAATTTCGTAAGAAATCCCGAATCCAAACCCAGAAATCATATCCATAACCATGTCCAAATCTGAGTTCGAAATCATCATTTCGTAAGCTAGCAATTGGAATAACCATTCCAAACCCAAATCCATAAAAGAAAATCCACTATCAAGCTCCAGAATCAAATCCTGAATCGTCACCCAGAATCTGATTCCAAAACTCAAAATCTCGTTCTCGTCTACCGAGACGTACCAAAACCGAACCTATCGGTTACCTGCTCAAACGATTTACCTTAGTACGTTCGATTGACTTCATAGGGAAGCCAATCCCAATATCCACACACCTCTAAGGCTGACAAAATCCGACCTTGTCAGACACTTACTCGTCGAACAACTACTCGGGCGAGTAATAAGCCATATGGGATTTACCTCGAAAAGAAGTTCAGTCCCAACATCCTCAACTCAAACATCCAGGTAAAAGCGATAAACTTTTCCAACTATCTGGATCATCAAAATCACGATCCAGATCCATCACTACATCACCCGACTATAAACGTCACGATCGAGATTCATCACTGCGTCACCCGACCATAAACGTCACGATCAAAATTTACTTAGGATCCACTTAGTCAACTACCAGATTCCAAGTCATAGGGTCTTACACCCTCAACGAATCTGCATACTGTCAAATCGTTCATCAACCAATTCCCACATTTAAATAGATCAGTCAACGACGAGACACGTTGAGACTGTGGGTTCTCACCGATTACCTCGTATCGATCCTTGTCATTCCACCGAGGAAAAACCAAGGATGATCCAATCACGATGACACCAGAATTCATCCTATGTGAATGCGAACAAAACTCATTGTATTCACCACGTCACATAACCTAACCTCATCTGCCACCACGCAGAAAATGAGAAATCTCAGTCACCTAACTTCGATATACTCAACTCTCCTGTTGACCCAAGAAAAATCACGGGTCTAACCAATACATGACCAACGTATTGGTGACAACAACAATCATCTACCTCATATGCCATGATCTGGCATCATCTACCATGGCAGAACCTGAGAAGTCACCCTAATGACTTCGGATTACTCATTACCAATGCAAAAAACCCGCATTCCTCGTGTAACCTCAATCGCAACCTCTCGCGATTCCGAAGTTCCAACTAGCTTGGAAACAACATACTCGGACATCAACCACGTGTCCATCACCAATTTAACTCTATCCGTGGTCCACTCCCGGATCACCGATACCGAACATATGCCCATCTCGACTGAATCACATCCTGACTCGTAACTCACCGTCATCACAATCACCGGCACCAGCACCAGCACTAGTACCAGCACCAACATTCACTATCACCAACACTAGTATCAGCACACAAGCATCCACACTAGTATCAGCACATTGTGTGCAAAACTGACAACCTTGGATCTCCGCTCATACCGAGTGACGATTCCGTACCTCTACTCGAATGGGAGAAACTCTGCCTCCCTCGTACCCAACAACTCTGGGTACAATCACCCTGACAACTCATACGAGAAAAGGAAACGTCCCCTGAACGTCCCCGATTCCCAACAACCGTAACTTCAACCACTTTAGGAAGTAGCACCTGCCACAGACTCGTGCAGACCTAATCACCAGACATCATGATATACAAACTCCGCATCCAACGAAATCAACCGCTCGTACCAACTACTCTGTATCCCCGCTCTGGGATTCCATCGACAAGTACCAACCCTGGTAACCTGTCCAACCAAACTCTAACCAGTCGTAACTCGACTCAACCAATGTCGTCTACCAGGTCGTTCATGACCGTAGTTGTATCAACAATTCATCACAACTACCGTAGTACGACAACCAACTAGGTCTAACCGATAAGTATAACCTCGACTACAGAGTGCAGTCCCATCACTTAAGCTGACATGAATCGATGGATGATCTCATCGAAGTCAAGACCACTCGCCAACTCACCTTTCCGAACCAAAAACCATTTATCCAAAGAAACCATATGTGGGACTAAGCCCAAATCCATAATGAAATAGACCATACGGGCCACTGCCCAAATCCATAAGAAACCAATAAGGGACTTAGCCCAAAACCATAACCATACCAAAACCAAGTACATGAGCCACTGCTCAAATCTTGTGCACACATGTGCATACCACATATGACGTATCATATATCATATATAATTCACACCACCAATCTCGTCACATTTCCAAAGCTATGCGCGTGCTACCCGGGTCTCAATCCGAGTCTTCTCAAAGTCCAGGTCAATGTCCGCAGACCACTGACCCTACCCGAGGTTATAGTAACCATAGCCTTCCTGAGAGTAAGGAACCCAACTGGGGGGTGACTCCACTTAGTCGGTGCTCCGTGACTACTCCGAGGTCTACCTAGGCCAACGACCCTCCCCGGAGGAGATAATAGAAGTAAATGGATGTATATGAACATATACATACATAACATAAATATTCCTGCCTTGTTCCTCTGAACCGTCATGACCCATAATAGCCATTATATTCATATACATATAGACAACATCCTCCATGCCCGGTTCCCATAAACCGTCATGTACCACAATAACCTTTCCAGGGTTCATGCCGGTTCCCATAAACCGCCATGAAATTGGAAATCCATCTAGGGTCCCTGACCCGAAATCATAACCATAAAGTAACTGGGTCTCGTGCCCGAACATATGACATCAGCTGGGCATCCTGCCCGACATCTCAGGGTCAGTCATGACTCCGATCATAGTGATGTGTGCAACCATCCATCCAGGACCGCCCTCAATGCTGGTATGTCGCCGTGAACGAATCAACCGACGCGACCACCATAAGATCATGGTGCACTCATCACTGGTCGATATCCTGAACCGTCTGCACTCCGAAGTCGAGCCTCCCCAGGCTGCCCGACCACGAAGCGTGCATCGTGACATCTCCAGAAGAAACACATCCCAATCCGGAGGCGAGCGTCGTATCGCTGATCGTCGTGCACATAGCACTCGCCGCGACCACGATTTAGACCCGAAGGCCATCAATAGGGTCATATGCCCGAGAAAAAACTAAATGGGTCTCATACCAGAGTTTATCCTTTTGGAAATCCAAAACCTTTTCATTTAAACCATTAAAGAAATACTGACCCGTATAAGCACCGTATAAGGCCAAATTCTCGAAATACGTGCTTATACGTAAGCACATGCAAATGCACCCATGGCATTACCAAACATGTATTAAAATATATAATAAACATTTATGCATGCACCAATTTAGAAAACCAAGGTCCACTCACAGATCGTTCGAGCTACATCCTCGATTTGCGTGTCATAGGGCTCTCTCGAGCCAATTACCGTCACCGGGAGTCCCAAACCTGTCCAAATCGTAATAGAAGGTTACTAAGTACCTTATTAACCTCCTACTAAAGCCCCATAATTTTTCGGTATTTTTAACTATTTTTAAACTCGATCCGAAACCTTCCGATGCCCGAACATTATCAAGACGGTGTCCGATCGACACGAAACCAGTCCCAAAATGTTCGTTACATTGAGTAGAAGATTTCACATGTTGACAACATCCCCAAAATACTAGCCATGCTCCCACACGCGCCCTAGGAACCCCCTGCGCGTGAAGCCCACGCGCCAGTTACTGTTCATCGTCTTCCCCAGCGTTGAACCAGGTTCCTGCAACTTGGACCGGGCCGAACCGGTATGGACCGGTTCAAGGCCCAATCCTCTCTGTTTTCAATCCATTTTAACCCATTTTTATTGCTAAGTATTCCTAATCCTATTTCTAATCTTTCTAGCTAATTAAAACCGAAAAACAACCAACCAAAACCGTACCTCATACACGGCCATGGCGGCCGTGCCTTTCCTTCGCCGTTCACGACCGTTCCAGTCCATCCCAAGCCACGAAAACAATCCTATTCAAATCCTAGGGTCCCCAGAAGCATAACCTAAGTATTAGTTTCGATCAACAAGCCTTAAAATCAAAGTTCTAATTTTTGAATATTTTACCTCACGGGTCGACTCCACCGTGAGCCACCGTCCTCAGCCGTTGTCCTCAGTTCCTCAGTCATCCTCACAACACTCTCACGGTCACACTAGATGGAGGTTTGTGGTGGTGTCGTGTGTTTTGAAGAAAATGGAGGAACTGAGGTAATATAGGTTTTGGGGTTCGGGTTTGAGGATGAAGGAGAATGAAGATGATGTTGAAATCTGATGAGAGGATTAATTGAAGGGTTAGGATTGAAAGATTAATTTGTAATGGATAGTTAGGATTTAATGTACGGTAGATTAATTATAAAATAATTCAAATATTATTATTTAATTAAACTAGATCCATATTTTAGGGGAATTGACCAATGGGATGAGTGACACTTGTCACTCATCCATGGGACCCACTGAAAATATCTGCCCAACCAGATATTGCCAATCAGCCTCACATCGAAGTACGTGCATAGTGAAATCGAACTTCCGTGACCTATAACTTCCCCGTTCGAAGTCCGATTTCAGCGTGCCGCCTGTCTATGGATTCGTATCATCCCGATATACGTAACGGTCCTCGGTCCTCGGTCATTGGACCTCCCGGTCAAAAAGTCAACATTTTGCCCCTTTTAACCAAAATTACCAAAATGCCCCTAAACTTCCGAACGTCATAACTTCTTCCTCGAATGTCGGAATTGAACGTGCCACCTGCCTATGAACTCATGGCATCTTGAACTACGTCACGGCCATCGGTCAAAGTACATTTGATTGCCAGAATGAAAAGTCAACGTTTTACCCACGCCTAGGGACAAAACGGTCATTTTGCATCGTTCGTCTGATTTCGCCTAACTAATCACCGATTAACCTCACTAATCGTGATTAGTCACTAATCTAATCCTGGAATTCAGGACGGGTCGTTACATGCTGGCCGTTCGTTCTACACGAAAGTTGTTCCTTGTATTTTTTTGAACCTAATGGTATTAAGTTTGTGTTATTTGGTTGTCTTTTGAGTACAGTTTGGACGTGCAAAGGGGGTTTGTTTATATTTGGCTTTAAATATGTTTAACCATAATCACAAGGTTTTAAATAGAATAATTGGTTAATGAACCTGTTTCCCTCGATTTGGTTTATCAAACCGTTAGAAGGGATTTTGGTCCTTCTTCGAATAAATGCGCAGGCGTGCCACCACCCGGCCACCAAATGGCCTGAATGGAATTGTAAATATTGGGTGCGCCCCTAAGGCCGACGGCCGAGCAAGGAACCTCCTCTCGGCCTGGGTTCTTTCACTCCCTCGGGATCGAGGGTGTTTAGGCTTTGAACTTGTATATATTTATATTTTTTTATTATGTAAACGAAGTGCAAGTGCAATAATTAAATTGAGTAAGAAAATTAATTATGCTTGAAGAAAATAAACTTAAACGTAAATGTAATAAAATGATACTTAAAAGAAAAGCAATAATTAAAATTAAAGACAAGAATACTAAACTAAAATTAACGAAACAATTAATTGAAGTTATTAAACGAACGCTAATGAACAAACTTGAATCCAAATAAAGATTAAGTAAAAATGAACTTGAATTTAAAACAAAATAATTGAAAGTATTCTGAACAATAAACTTACTCTAGAAAATGAAGAACTTGACTAACTAGAACTCGAATATGAAAATCTAGTCTAAGGATTGAAAAGGTGCAAGATAAGAGTAAGCTTATGTGTTGATCTTCATGTCCCTTTCTTTTCTTCACCTTGGCTATTTATAGGGTTTAGCCAACCCACGAAATGGCCATGCTTGGCCTCCATGTTTCTGACTTGAGAAACCTTCCAAGTTGAGCCACTCGAAATCCTTCCAAATTTTATCCTTCCGCAATCCTTCCAAATCGAGATCACCCAAAATCTTTCCAAGTCAGGCCGCCCAAATCTTTCCAAGTCAAGCCAGCTCAAATCTTTCCAAGTCGGATTGTAAAAATTTGTCTTATTAAGATGACTTGAATCACGGTGGATTGATATTGAAATGATTCGAACGAGAAAGTTTTAGGTTGACATAATCTTGGCTTGATTTGTTGCTTATCTCGACCAATTGTCAATCAAGGCCGGGTGAGGTTCGTCGAGAACCTGACCCGTATCCATATTTTCTTTCAAGCTTGGGTTGGGTCGAAAAATTAAATTCAATAAAATAAAAGCCCAACCCCAATTTAGTTGAGTGGCATTAGGCCATTAATGGCCACCCTTTTATCCCTTGGCCTAAAAACCATACGATTAGGCCGAAAATTATACGTAAAAACAACAACAATGCACTCTGCCACAAAGGTGGCGTGTGGCCTCTTTTGAGTTGTCTAGGATATATATATATATATATCTAATAAAGCAAGGGGTTTGGCTGATGGCTTGAGAGTTCATGAATTATATAAAGCCATCATTTTCTAGCCTTAACCATTTCTCCCTTTGCTTCATACTCACCTTATGGCCTCCTAGTTGGCTAGCCCCTCGCCTAGCCTCACTTTTTGCCCCCACAACCTATGGTTGGTGAGGGTTGTCCCTTGAGTTCTCTTCAAATGCCCCTGTCAAGTGAGAATCCAGCTCAGAAATTGGTTCCTTGGCGGATGTTACCATGACTCGACCATTCACCCACTTCCTGTGCATCTCAACTTCCTCTGTGGCCGCTGCCTCCAAAGTGGCCACGACATCAGCCTTGGCCAACTCAAGCTCTTCCCTCTTTATCTTCTCTTTAAGGGCTACCAATCGGTTCAGCTGAGCTTGTCTTTCTTCTGTCCACTTATCGCCAGTTATATTATTGGCAGAGAATTGCCTCTGAGCTCTCCTCACTTGGGTCCTAGTCAAGGGCTTTGGGGGCAAGCCGTGCCCCCGACTCTGGTACCATTGACCCTCTTTAGTATCCGGAATTTTGTAAGTATTGATACTGCTACCATCAGATAGCCTGGGCCTTTGGACATAGTCGACAGTCCTCTTCTTGCCATCGCTTGTAGTCACCTAAATGCTTTTATCCTTGTTCTCGCTCTGGTGGAATGGGCCACCCACAATATCCTCATACTCTAGTGGCTTCTGATGGTTGCCCCTCGGTGGGAAACGTGACTTTTCGTGCCTACCCTGGTAGGCAAAAAATGACCGTTTATTCGGCCTAGCTTCATACCTTTCTCTCAGGCTGTAGAGACCGTTTTCGGTCGGACTCAGAATCACCCTCTTTTCCAACTCTCTTGGTTGGTCTGACCTGCCCATCTCTTTCTCAAGCTCCTTCGACTTCAATTGCGGGACATCTAATGCCACCTCGCATTGACACCTGCCACATAACACGATGGCCTTTGGGAACTCTTCCTTGGTTGGCGGCTCTAAGAACATCTTCTCTTTTCCTTTCGTTGTAGGCTCTAGCTGAACCTCCCTGGCCGTTCTATCGGCTGCGGCCTTGGTTGACCCACCTAAATCCAACCTTCGCCTAGGCTGGCCTGGCCGGGGAAAAGTGACTGTCACCATGTTAGCCTGGGCTGAAGGAAATGGATTCTTGTCAACTCCCATTGGGTTCTTCTCCGGAAATTTCAAAATCTTTTTCTCAATTAAGTCCTGCACAGCATTGCGAAAAACCAAACAATTATTAGTTCCATGAGTCCACACATTATGCCATTTGCAATAAGTTTTATTTTTCAATTCATTGGCTGATGGAATAACATGGTCGGATGACAATCTTATAATATTTTCTTTTAAAAGTTGGTCGAAGATTTGTTCGGCTTTAGATATATCAAAGGTGTAAGTTTTATTCCCAACCCCTTTTTGGAAGCTACCGCTAAATTTTGGGACCTGAGCCGACGTCGGCTGCTGGTCCTTTGTGGCTTTTGACAATTCCTTACACATGTGCGGCCCATTAATAAACATCTCGGCCAGATTTACTTCGGCCTGTTCATCATCCACCTCAGATAGGATTTCCTCCAATTGACCAGTTGGCTCCTCATTATCTAGCTCTACGGCGTGAACCGATGTTGTCCTAGCCGTGGCCGACTTGGGCGTATCTTTATAAAAGGATGGCCGAGAAATTTGGCGATTTTTCTGTTGCTCTTCCTTTAGTAGACCCTCATATCGGTCGACCCTTAGAAGGAGATCGTATATATCGCGAAACTCCATTCCTTCAAACTTTTTCCTAAGGTCTAAAGAAAGTTCGCCTTGAGCCAGCTTGACAAACTCATGTTCTGGCATGGAGACCATACATTTGGTCCTAGCCACCTTGAACCTGGCCAAGAATTCCTGAGCCGACTCGTTAAAATTTTGTCTCATTTTGGCTAGGTCAACCATGGACACTTCTGGCTCGGGTCGATAAAATTGTTCATGGAAGACTGGCTCCATGGTCGCCCAATTCGGAATGGAGTTCTGTGGTAGATTCACATACCAGGTGAACGCAATCCCCGTGAGTGTACTTGGAAAAAGTCTTAACATAAGACCTTCATGGTGAGCTATCTCCGCGCATTGAGTCGTGAATCGGCCTACATGCTCCACCGTGGATTGAAGTCCATCACCCGTAAAAAGGGCGAAATCAGGAACTCTGAAACCACGTGGAAATTCTTCCGTGTCAAAGTGTTGAGGATACGGCCTCCTGTACACAGGTCGGCCGACTCTCCTAGCAAGAGGAACCATCTCCAGGATCAGTTGCTCGACCACACCCCGGTCGAGAGCCCTTTGTTGGCCGGGTCCGTTGTCATGGCCATTCAGATGATTTCCTCCATGGTTTCCCCAACCACCTAGGCCTGCAATCTGATTTATGTATGGGCCAGCGAAGTTGCCCCCGGCCGCTAGGTTGGCCTGTGGTCGAGCCTGGTGAAAAGCTTGATATGGATTCGGCCCAAACTGATTGTTCCAACCTGGGAGATTATTGTGATTTGGGATATTCATACCCTAGTTGTTCCCCACTGGATTATTGCCAGGTTGTTCATTCGCCCCAAAATTCTCGGCTTGAGCACCTGCTTGGCCTCGGGCCGCTGGGTGTCCATTTGGGACAGGTTGTTGACCGAGTCTATCATTCACCTGGGCGAACTGGTTGCGAACGTCCAGCCTCTGGTTGTTCATCTCAGTCGTGAGCTCGTCAAGCCGCTGATTGGTCGCGCGATTTGTCACCTCCAACGTTCGAATTAATTGTTGAAAGTCCAACGAGGTCGGCGGATTTGGCTGGAGGACCAGCTCTAAAGGGCCGCGGGTAACCTCTACTGAACTTGTATCTGTTGTCACAGCCGAGGTCCGGCCGACTTGTAATTGGCCACTATGGCCTGCTTGAGAAGTTGGCATACCAAATGGCTGGGTCAACATTGGGAGTGTTCCAACCATGTTTCTTCTCCTTCGCCCGACTACTAAATTCGGCGGCTGGATTTCTTGGTCGTTTCTAGGATTCCCCCTAGTGCCAACGACCATGCAATATCAAAAACTAGTGTATCCCACCGGGCGTGCCAAAATATGTTTCCCTCGATTTGGTTTATCAAACCGTTAGAAGGGATTTTGGTCTTTCTTCAAATAAATGCGCAGGCGTGCCACCACCCGGCCACCAAATGGCCTGAATGGAATTGTAAATATTGGGTGCGCCCCTAAGGCCGACTTCTAACCTTATGATTGTGTGGCCGAGCATGGAACCTCCTCTCGGCCTAGGTTCTTTCACTCCCTCGGGATCGAGGGTGTTTAGGCTTTGAACTTGTATATATTTATATTTTTTTATTATGTAAACGAAGTGCAAGTGCAATAGTTAAATTGAGTAAGAAAATTAATTATGCTTGAAGAAAATAAACTTAAACGTAAATATAATAAACTGATAGTTAAAAGAAAAGCAATAATTAAAATTAAAGACAAGAATACTAAACTAAAATTAACAAAACAATTAATTAAAGTTATTAAACGAACGTTAATGAACAAACTTGAATCCAAATAAAGATTAAGTAAAAATGAACTTGAATTTAAAACAAAATAATTGAAAGTATTCTGAACAATAAACTTACTCTAGAAAATGAAGAACTTGACTAACTAGAACTCGAATATGAAAATCTAGTCTAAGGATTGAAAAGGTGCAAGATAAGAGTAAGCTTGTGTGTTGATCTTCATGTCCCTTTCTCTTCTTCACCTTGACTATTTATAGGGTTTAGCCAACCCACGAAATGGCCATGCTTGGCCTCCACGTTTCTGACTTGAGAAACCTTCCAAGTTGAGCCACTCGAAATCCTTCCAAATTTTATCCTTCCGCAATCCTTCCAAATCGAGATCACCCAAAATCTTTCCAAGTCAGGCCGCCCAAATCTTTCCAAGTAAAGCCAGCTCAAATCTTTCCAAGTCGGATTGTAAAAATTTGTCTTATTAAGATGACTTGAATCACGGTGGATTGATATTGAAATGATTCGAACGAGAAAGTTCTAGGTTGACATAATCTTGGCTTGATTTGTTTCTTATCTCGACCAATTGTCAATCAAGGCCGGGTGAGGTTCGTCGAGAACCTGACCCGTATCCATATTTTCTTTCAAGCTTGGGTTGGGTCGAAAAATTAAATTCAATAAAATAAAAGCCCAAACCCAATTTAGTTGAGTGGCATTAGGCCATTAATGGCCACCCTTTTATCCCTTGGCCTAAAAACCATACGATTAGGCCGAAAAATATACGTAAAAACAACAACAATGCACTCTGCCACAAAGGTGGCGTGTTGCCTCTTTTGAGTTGTCTAGGATATATATATATATATATATATCTAATAAAGCAAGGGGTTTGGCTGATGACTTGAGAGTTCATGAATTATATAAAGCCATCATTTTCTAGCCTTAACCATTTCTCCCTTTGCTTCATATATTCTGTGGAAAAAATTCACCCCACCACCAAACAATATATGTAATTATATAGTGAAATTCACAATCAGGATCACATTTCACACCTAAGCATGCGGGCCACCCATGACTTTTATTCTACAAATTATTTTCAACTCTTCAATGCCTTTTGCTTCACCTGTGCATCAGAGTGGCAATTCAAAAGTCACTTGAATTGTTAAGGGCCCACACAATATCACTTGAATTGTCAAGTGCCCACACAATATCACTTGAATTGTCAAGTGCCCACATATATATTTTATATATACGTGCATGTCAGAGAGTAAGTTCAAAAGTCATTTGACTTGTCCAATGCACACATATTATGTGATGTTTGTGTCAGAGTGTGAATTCAAAAGCCATTTGCTTTGGCGTACACATGTATATTTATTTTACTTCACACCCGTTCCTACCGAAAAATCTCGGCCACTCTATTTAGAATTCCAACTACAACTTTGTCAAACCAACAAAAACCTCCCACTGCAATTACACAATAACCTAGCTACTTGCTTTATAATAAAGCTGGGTTTGAGACAATTTGTCAGCCAAGAATATCAGTTAACCCACCTACTTCATATATCAACGCTGGGTTTGAGAGAAAGTATCAGCCACCTCTTACTAAAAAATCCAGTCAGCCCTCTTCAGTAACTCACACTCATTGGCTACCATTTTTTCTATCATCTTCGTGGGACACAAACCTTACTCTTCCATCCACCCTACAAACAAGTGAAAACAAAACAACAACCAACCTCATAAGAGACCCATCCACACCCTTTGGTTTATATATTAGGTGAGTGAGGATATTTTACACCACCACCAAACATTGCCCCCTTCAATTGGCTATCCGAATTCTAAGGGTGGGCAATTGAAATTGAAGCTTCTTCCCCAACTCCATTGATTGGCTATGAGGTAAATCCAAGTTCTTGTCTTCAATTTGTGCATTCAACTTTGTAGTTATGGGTATTAAACTTGGTTTAATTTTGGCTCTTAACCTTCCATGCCCACTCATCTTCCCCATTGAGACTATAAATACATTGGCATTTTCTTCCTTTCAAAACTCAAAGAAAAGCCATTTTAGGGTTTTCTAGAAATCCCTCTTGGCCCTTTTCAAAATCCCTCATTTCCTAGCAAAAGTTACCCCAAATTTCTTCAAGAAGCAACTCCAAGTAACATTTGAGGTAGATTGCACTTAATTTTGGCATGAATGCATGCGTTTTGGTTGATTTTGGGGCTTGAATTTCCGGGTTGAAGATATGGTGTTCTTGATGTTCTTGACATTCCCTTTTTTTTTTTAATTTTTCAACTCACTTGGTTGAATCCAAAATTCTCTTTGGCTCATGAGTTTTTGGTGTTTTTTGTAGGGAAAAAATGCCCCCAAAACATGTGGTTAGCCACTATAGGAAAATCCAAAAAATCATGGATGAAAATTCGGCCGACATGGATGATCATTTCCATCACATGTGGCCCGACCGTCTTGGCTTTCATCTCGGACCAAATTTCTCAAGAATCCCACCCGGTTTCTTGGAGGTTTTAGAGGAGGGTGGGGACGATACCCCCTGTTTCTTACGTGAGAACCTATATTGGCCTTCTCAATGGGGCCTTCCCAAGCCAACCAAAAGCTGGCCGGTTGGGTTATCATGCAAGCCGGCCGGGTCGAAGCCACAAAATCCTCCCCCGACCGCATCCCATACAAGTCTTTCACCCGCTCAAGGAAAAAAATGGTGTGACTGGTACAAAGCACTCAAGCCGAAGTTGGGTGAGTTTTGGGATGAAATTGGGATCTCTCATACGTTGGAGCTTTGTGCGACCGAGCACTTCCCATGTGACCGTGCACTCATTCAAGCCGAGCTATGTTTTTGGTCTTCACCCAACAATTGCATGAAGCTCTGTTTTGGGATGATGACTCCAACCTTACTTGACCTGGCCGCTATGCTCGGCCTACGTCCACATGGGGTGTACTATTCAGCAGCTAGCCTCCCCGACCCAACGCTCGAACTGAACTACGAAAAACACATTAAGGCCTACAATGGTTGGGTAAACTTTTACTATGTCTTTGATGGCGATACTCTCGGATCACCACTACGACCCACCAATGGAGTCTCTCGGGTGGAGCATGTAGCCTTTCTGCAACTCTGGCTCTGTAAGTTTTTCTTCTGCCCCTTATCTCTCTCGGCTACGAAAGATGTTCACTAGGGAACTGAAGAGTACAAACCAAAGTCGCGCGTCCCTCCGTATCAGTTTTCTGATGAAAAACCCTAAACTCATAGTAATCACCAAATTGTCAAAACTACAAAACGGGCACCTAACAATCAAATTGAGCTTAAAAAATTATCAAAGCAATTCAAAATTACAAAAAGGTACCTCCACGATCGACCAAAACGACCATCGCTGCTTGAAGTTAAGGATTTGGGTTATGCGGGTGAGAGGAGTAGCGGCTGTGAAGGAAGAGAAAAAAAAATAGGGAGGAAAAAAATTAGAGAAAAAGTCAGAATCTTTGAGGGTGAGGTTAGATTTGTGTTTATACTTTGGTATTTATACTAGCCATCACAAAACTCTTTCAAATCCAAGATTAATTAAAATCATCTAAAATATATGAGTTTTTGAATACAGGATATTGTAAAGGATTTTTAAATAATTCATTTTGAATACACCTTGATTTGAACGTATTTTAAATCAATCTATTAAAACACAAATTGAATACACCAAGATTTTTAATAAATCTTTTAAAATCTTGATTGAATACACATAAATTTCAAACTCTATTAAAATCAGTTAAAATCACCAATTGAATAGACCCCTAAACAAGGATTAGCTAACTGAGTGTTTGGCCACCTCTCTTTTCTATTTATACTTTAAGTTTTTGGCGCCGTTGCCAGAGACTTGTTCCTCAATGGTGTCCATTTTATTTGATTCCTTTGACTTAGTGGTTTTTCTTTTTTTATTTTGTATATAACTTTTTGGTTTTATTTTTGTTACGTGTCTAGGTACCATGGAATTATGGAATAGGGTATTATTCTTCTCAAGGTTGGGCCTACGAGCCTTATGCAGACATTCCTTCGGTTCCAAGTAATCAAGGGGGATGGACATACCTCCGAGATTGCATGTACATGCATGAGCCTTACAATCAGCTCTATATGGAGCAATACCACAATGGATGGAGTGAACCATCACCCTACACTTGGACTCCTCCTCCTTTGGATCCTAGCCCTGCCCGACCTTAGAAAACACTTCAGGATGCACTAAATGAGGCCCGATCTCAAAGTAATCAAAGGGGATGGACATACCTCCAAGATTGCATGTACATGCATGCGCCTTACAATCAGCCCTATATGGAGCAATACCACAATGGATGGAGTGAACCATCACCCTACACTTGGACTCCTCCTCCTTTGGATCCTAGCCCTGCCCGACCTTAGAAAACACTTCAGGATGCACTAAATGAGACCCGATCTGAAAGAACACTCCAGGAAGCCCTTTTAAAGGACAAGGAACTAGGTTCAATTTTTTAAATAACAAAATATTTTTCTTCATTCCATAAAAAATTTCAAAACCGGGCATCGATGGATACTCCCTAATGTGTCATGTAAGACAAAATCATTCCCTTTTTCTCAATAATATTAGTGGCTGAACATGCAACCAACATGCCGCATATATCGCATTACGAGTTTGGGCCCTAAGGAATCAGTAACAATTGGGCTTTACAACTCGAAGCCGACTTTTAATTACAAGGCAGAGCATTATAAGAACACGGGCGGAGCCAAAACGCAACGTGGTGTCTCGTTTCTAGGGTTTTATTCGCGCTCTGCGATTTGACGCGCAGTGCACCCAATTCTCTTCCTTTTTGCCCCGATCGATCAGCTCTCTCAAATTCTAGGGATTTTATCGAGGTAATATTCGAGGCAACTTTTCTCTCTATCTCTCAGTCCGTTTCACAGGTTTTAGGATTTCGATAGCTATAGACCTTCTGATTGTTTTCGGAGTCCATAAAGGAAATTAATTTGTCTTTTTTGGATGTTTTTTTCTTAAATAATTGTTTCGCTTTAGGTTTGATTTGGTTTTGCGACGATGACTCGGGTTTACGTTGGGAATTTGGATCCCCGAGTGAATGAAAGGGAACTGGAAGATGAATTCCGGATGTTCGGTGTTCTTCGCAGGTTTGCTCTCAATTACTACTAATTTACCTTTACTTTTTACATGATTTGAATGAGTGTTATTTTTTTTAAGGTTCAATGAGATTTATTTTTCTGGCATTTCGTACTAATTGTGATGACAGTGTGTGGGTTGCTCGAAGACCACCAGGATATGCGTTCATTGAATTTGACGACCGCAGGGATGCTCTAGATGCAGTTCAGGCACTGGATGGTCTGTCCAGCACTCTCATTCCAACTTCGTAGTTTTGACCTTTTTTGTTTTTATTTTTATTTTTTTTCTTTTTCTGGTTCTTGTGTTTTTTAGTTATTAATTCTATTGTCTTGTATTGAGACTGTATCACAACCCCAAATTGGTGATTGACACCAGATTTTTCCTTTTTTTACTATGAGTTAAAATTTTTGAGCCACCAGTGGATGATATCAAAGGCCTTTTACTTATCATATAGCATGCTGGTTATCGTCCATGAGAAGATATGTTCATTATATGAGATGTGTCCATTATATTCTGTATATGAGTGTATGTCAATGTATTTCAGTTTGTTATTATTATCACCAATTTCATCAACATTTAAATTTTCGTACTTTCTATCTCCCCCCTTCCTTTTTTTCTGTAGGGAAAAATGGTTGGCGTGTGGAGCTTTCTCACAATTCTAAGGGTGGTGGAGGCCGCAGTGGTGGTGGCCGTGGGCGTGGTGGAGGTGAGGACTTAAAGTGTTACGAGTGTGGTGAGCCTGGCCATTTTGCCCGAGAATGTCGCCTGCGCGTTGGTTCACGAGGAGGGGGTGGTGGAAGACGCCGGAGTCCATCCCCACTTCGACGTCGCAGAAGCCCCAGTTACGATGGTTATGGGCGCAGGTGTGTTGAAAATATGTCTTTCTCAGGTCCCCTCAGTATTGTGCACATGTTTATTTGAAATTTTTCTTCTTTGTTTTGATCGGAAGCTGCATTTTTACTTATGCTGGTGATGGATTGACTGGTCCTGAGGATGGAGTTAATTTGTATGAGTGTATCATGTTTATACATCGTACTCTTCTCCTTAGCATCCTTCTTGGGCTTCGTTTCTCAGCTCCTTTAGAAACGAGAGCTGAAAAGTTGAAAATTTGGATATTTGATACATAATTCTGACTCAAGCCTAATAACTGTTCTATACAAATTGCTTTGTGACTGCCAAATTTTCTGATTTGGAACAGAAGATTCCTAATGCTTGTTGACTTTGGGGCTGAGAATATTTTCTTTTGATAGAAGTGATTGGAAATGTTACACATAAACATTTATCTTGTGGCAGAAGCTATAGTCCACGAAGGAGAAGATCTCCTCCACGACGCCGTAGTGTCACACCTCCTCGACGTGGACGCAGCTACAGCAGGTCTCCTCCATATCGCCCTGCTCGCCGAGCTTCCCCTTATGCCAATGGGTAAGTCATGACTGAAAAGCTTTGCATGTTGTATTTATAAAAGGATGTCATATGTAAGCTCGAGCAAGTGGAATTATCTTGTATGGGAAAACTTGAAAGTAGTATATCATGCTTCGTGTGTTCTAACTTCTTTTTTTTGTTCGTCATGTAGCTAGTAGCCCAAGCTCATGTATTTATTTGTATCTGCAGGGACTAAGCTGGAATTGGAAAATGCTGGATGACGTTGAAAGAATGATATCTCTGCTATATTGTAGTTCTATTAGGATTGGTTGAGGTGACGAGAATCATATTAGTTATGTGATGTTGTCAAAATGAGTTTTGTTAGAAACTTGGATTTGGATGACTTGCTTCTCCGAAGTGTGTTCGCCGCCAAATGGGGTGCCTTGGACACCGTTTTGCGCCGGCTTTCTCCCTTCAGCATACTAAAATTTAGAGGTCCCTTTCCTACTTTTAAGTTGCTATATTATATATGTTGTACATGACTTTATTTGAATTTTTTTGTTTTCTGTTAGTTTTCCTTGTTTGCATTAGAGGTTCTTAAAGTTTATCTGTTTTCATTTGAGGTGTGATTTTCGGCTAAAATGGCTTCGTTCCGCTTCTTACTGCATCTAAATGCACATGGTTCCCATAATTGCCTTCACCAGATCCTTCTACTTCTTCTTGCTCCTGCATGTCTTCAGTGAAACTGGAATGTCCAGAAAATTTGGTACTTCGGTTGCGTGTGGAACTTTTTTCATTGCTACTGCAAGAATAATTCTTTTTGTTAGCTGGTTCAAGAAGATGACGCCACCTTCCCCATCTCTGCACTTCTGCACATCATCTACTTGTTGGTTGTCTACGTTATCCTGCATTTTTTACTTGAGATATTTGGCTGCATCTGACCATGTTAGAGTGTCAACAATGCTTCTGTCTTAGTAGGTAAGGTCTTCACTTCCTAGTTCTTCGAGCACATCATCTCTGCACTTCTGCGCATCATCTGCTTGTTGAAGAAGGTGAACGTTTGTCGCCCTATGGCCTTCTTCTCCGTAATCTGGTTACCGATGTCTTCAAGCCCTGCCTCTCCCCTCTCGTTCTACCATAAAAAAGGTACTTATATGGGGTATAGCCAAGTGGCGCTCTATCGACCTTTGGTACCTGTATGTGTTGAAAGTTGAGCATCCATGGTAGTAACTTTAGATCATACTTTGTATGTTGGCTTATCTACTCGCTTTGTCAAGGTGGGGGATCTCTTTGCCTGTGAACTCTCACTCTCATCATCATGTCATGACCTAGTAGTTGTTTTGGAAATCTTGCTGCAATACTATTATTGCACAGTTCTCCCTTCCACGGGGTTTGCATACGTAAGAATTTTAAGTTGCCGACCCTGGGAACTGAGTCCATTGTTTGGATTGTGCTGACGCTTAGGTGCATGTAGAGCAGTGGTTTTTTAATATTCTTTTATTCGTAGTTGATATTATTTTGTTGGTTGGTTGTAATCCTGATTGGGATAAAGTATGGAAGGAGTTATGATTCATTTACTCTTGTTATTTCACCTGATGATTAGAATTTTGTTGTTTTAACAGTATTCTTTTCACCTTCTGAATTAATGCAGTGAAAAAGAAAAATTTTTATGCCCCCACGTCTATTGTTTTAAATTACTAACAATGTTATCGTGCTTGCATTATCTCAGATTTATGTTCGACCTAATGTCAGTTCGACATTAATATTCATTTTCCTAATAGATCACAATGTTTGATTTTAGTTCAAAATGATAGCTGCGTAGAATCAGACTAAGTGTTATCTTGAGATTGGTGCGGAAGTACCAAACGAGTGGATGTATAGGAAAAATCTGCCTAATAGTTTATTATGATCTACATCCTATGTCTACCCATTCTTTCATCTGGCGTATGTCTGTCCGTTCTTTCATTTGACCTATGGTCTTCGTGTCGCCTTGGACATTTCCATATATGACGAGCAACGTAGGAGAAGAATAGAATACCTTGTGTCTGGTTTGTACTTGCCCCATTTGTTATCCACCGAACTTGGCTGTTGCCCTCTTGTACCCTACTTGTTTGGACATTTCAATAATCAAAATTGCATTAGGTCCTTTTGTTATATGAGTTTCCTTGGATCATCACGCCAAACAAATAAAAATTCACAAGCACCGGCGTACCCTTTTTCTGTAATCACAAGGTCAATGCAATTTTACCATAAAACATAAATATTGAAGAGGAAGCAACTCAAGCTCCACAGCCTTCATTCAAAGTTTGCAACTGAGGGAGCGGAGAAGCTGGGATGAAGCTATTGCTTATTGTCTTCTTGGCACGGCCAGACGTAGTTGGATCCGCTACGAAAATCCAGTTTCAAAGTCCCAATTTCATAATCTTGACGTTCATCGCCTCCCTCCCACTAATCTTCATAACAGTAATCCCAAGACTGCCTTATAACCAAGCTGCTACTATGTTCATGGTGGAAGCCTCATTTCAGCTCAGAGCTCTCAGTTACCACTCCAACCCTTTGTTTCCTGACATGTCATGGCCTGTGGAACAAATCATTCTACTACTAAAAGTTTACCTTCATGACTTCGTCAACTTCTTCACTGCACTCACAACCATCTGCTGCCTCAACAATTTACAGCAGCAGTGAGAAGCGAACGGTGAGCCTCCGAAACCTCCTTGGAAAATCGGTTAACCAAAACAAGATGGCGTGAGGCTATTTTCACATTCTTGTATATGTCCCTCTCGTCCTTCCTTAGCTGGGACGCTGTTTACTAATGGCATTACGCGAAACCATTGCTCTCATCAAGCTACACAAGCCAGGCTATAAGGTTCGTGGTTCCTGACGTGGCCTTTGTGAAATGGGTTGAGTACTGCGCTTGGTGGAACTTAAGCGTTGTTGTTTCGATTTTGGAGGAGCCTGAGAGGCGCTGCGGAGTGTCTGAGGGGTTTTCGGCATAAAAAACGTTGAACAAAGGAAACAGACTAAGAGGGTTGTTTTTGTTGCTTCCCTATTGTGTTTTGAGGCTCAATTTGGTAACACTTGTAGGCAGATAGACTTGTCCAAGAGTATTTGTATATTTTTTTTCTTGAAATATGCCTCGTGCTTGGGGAAGGTTATGAACTGGATGGTTCTTACAGTTCATTACTACGATTGCAAGAACCACCACAGAAGGTTGCGTGAATTCTTGAGTGATCAAGCAGTAAAATCTCAGAAGATTCAGTTATATACCACGATTCCAAGAACCGTCCATAAAATGTTGCCTTCAACTCTTTAGGTGATCAAGCAGCAAGATCTCAGAAGATTCATTAGTTTGTATTTGCCTTCATCTTATTCTGCAGTTTTTATGTGTACTTGTTTATATATACTACTATCACTTCCTTTATCATCAATTTGGTGATCAAGTCAAACCTAAAAGACAACTTGCGAAGTCACTGTTGATGGATGTGGAACATTACCTAGATTGATGAGGCGGTTGACAATTTTGTTTCCTCTCATCAATATCCAATTTTTTTTTTTAATTTTCATCAAAATGATATTTTTATTATATTTAGGGATGGTTATGGTTCGATATGGTACGATATTTAGTGATATTGAAACTATACCATTTAAGTTTTAATCGTTTTGTTATTTCGTAATTTGAAATTGGTATCGGATCGTACCGTACTGATTAAGTTCAGTATGGTTTCGATACGGTTTCTATTTTGAGCCAAAATTTTATACTTAGGGGGTTTAGGTGACTGCTAATGAGGAATTATGATTTATAGTGTAACAAATATTTGGTTAGCTAGTTTTTTTTTTTGTTTCTACTGCTATTGAGGAATTATGGTGTCAACTCCTTAAATGACTACTAGTGTTGGTTTTCTAGCCAGCTAGCTTTTGTTGCAACTTATTTAAGAGTTTCTTTACTGCTAACGTAGTCAAACAATACTATTTAGGTTAAGAAAAATGGTTTTTAGTATAGTCCAACAAGAGTATTTTCAAATATACAAGACAGATAATTAGATAAATTTATTATAATTAGGCCATAGATAACTTATGATAATTTCTAGTATAGGATTGTTATATCAATATATAGGAAAATGGTTTTAATTATTTAAAACAAAAACAATGTTAATTCAATTTGGTATCGGTACGAGACAATTTTTTAAAACCTCGAAATCGAAATTGTACCAACTTGAACCGCCGGTTCGGTACCTTCCCGATAATCACATTGGTTTTACTATCAATATTTTTTCAGTTTGGTCTGATGTGGAACAGTAAGGTTTAGGTTTTTCGGTTGTATATGCCCAACCGTACTATATCATAACAAAGCGAATAGAATCATACAATCAATATCTACCTAATGATAGTAAGATCAACAAACTAAAATGTCAATACCAATGAGGATATAAAATAAGCTAAAATGACTCACATCAATAAAATTATGTAAAATTAAAAACCAAGCCCATAAAATCCTTAAAGTCCATAACAACAAAAACCCTAACTGCACCTATAACCCAAAATGACTATTTCCACAAAAAGAAACATCTACCGCTGTCAATTCTAAGGAAGACTTGATTTCAAAGATCCAACTGCACATCAAATAAAGGATCAAAGATCCTAATATGAATACTATGACAAAAGACATGAGACATATTGCGTAAACTTCTCCAATAGTAATAACATGATTTAGGGGAAAAAAATTTAAAGGAAGATTTTAAGTAAGGCGATAGATTGAAAAAAATTACAAAATAACAATAATGTGGAACTTAAATTTGAATATAACTTAGACCAAACAGTCACCAAAAAAGACCATATTATTACGTAAAAAAGAGAAATGATATCAGAGAGAAGGGAAGAAGATGGTTTACTTCCTCCCCTTGGTCCAAAAGAGGTTAGGTATTTACCATATAATTAGCAATTAGGTGATAGCCAATCTTAAACTTAATCGCTTAGTTATTAGATTTTCGAATAATTACAAAATATCCTTCATTTCTTGCTGCTTAGGCTTGTGCATGCTGGTGTATTGATTCTTGCAGCTCAGGCTTGTGCATGTTGGGGTTCCTTTATTGGTTAAACTATTGTAAATTCAATATCAAGTTTTTGTTTTGTACATTTTGTCAAGAATATAATTTCATTGAATACTGATGTATAAACTTTATGAGGTTACTATAGAAATTATAATCAATGTTCAAAATAGTGCTAGACACTTTTAAGATGGCAAGTGAGGGATCCAATGCCTAGGCGACAAGGCGGAGCCTAGACATGGCTTACATAATTTTTTTTATTTATTATAAATTTTAGTATACATATATAAATTCTTCTTTTTATCAATAGGTATTGTAATAATCCAAACCCAAATCCATTTTATTTATAAACTCAAATCTAATGGGTTTAGAAAACCCAATCCCAAACAAGCACAACCCTTAAAAATAATAACCTCCTTCTAGACTCCACTATTGGAAGGCATGCCGATATCTTACCATGCTCTGGGAATTTGGCTCGCCGTCACATCCTAGATGACTTCGCATGTTGTTGCTCAATAGGGATGTCAAATCCTCTCTCCATGTTCTTCTACTCTATTTTCATGCTCGTCAAGTGTGGTTCTTCCACCAATTTCATTTTCTTCTCACGATATCATGCTTTCTTTAACCAAGGAAAGGATGTTTTATTGTTTGGTGCACCTATCTTCTCATCTATTTGATCTTTTCCTTATGTGTATATGTTAGGAAATTAATCATCCGCCACGCAAGTACTAGAAATAAAGATGGAAGAAAGGAATTAAAAAAGCCAAGAACATAACAGATTTAACGAGATTCGGCCAAATAACTTGCCTACGTCCTCGAAGAGTTTTCACCTTCACTATAAGAGAAAACAAAGTACAAGAATACATCACTCAAGTTTATACCCAACCCGAGCCCTTGTACTCAATAAGATACCCCTTATACACCCTCTCTCAACCTAGAAGATCACTCTGCATACTCTGCCCCAAGAGCTATGCACACTCTTGAAACACTCACAACTCACCTTACTTCTATACCTGAAGATCCTTAGAGTTTCTCTCACTCACTCACTTGTGATGTATTCTCTTTGATTTGCAAATGAGGCCAATATCTCCTTATATAGGCCAAGGAGGAACCATCTAGATGTCTTCATTAATGCGCCATCCACCCATCTACTTCATTTATTGAATCTTCCAACTACTCCCTTCATGGACATTCTACACATTTTTTGGGTTCATACACTTTAATATAGAACCACAAATATGTTATAGATAAAACCCAATAATATGGAAGCCCAAATGCCTATTATACTTTAGTATTGGGCCTGGATATTTTACAATCTCCCCCTCCAGGGCCATTTAGGTGGATAGTGTCGCACCGTCATTTCAATCCCTGAAGTCCATCTCAAATTGAGATACCGCTTGATATACTCACAAGAATTCCATTGGCCTTATTCTTGTACCATATGCACATACCCTAAATCAGTTGCATACGGTCCTAGCTCCCCCTGATTCAAAATGGTTAATGCTATGTGCAGCTGCTTCGAGTCAACAATCACCAGTTGGCTCCGAAGAAGGATCTCGACTTTAACTCTTCCTTAGCAGGATTATCCTTCTCATCATTGTCTGAAACCTGGAAATATATGGATAACGTCTCTACTGTGCCCGCAAACGAGATCCGCTTCAGGTACCTGTTCTCCCGTGCACGTTGTTTCCCAACAACCTTCGAGGTCTGGGTTTTTCCTATCAGACAGAACATACTTTTACTTTTTTCTCCCTTCATTAGGACCATGCAACCACGTGACACTTTCATAACTCCCCCTGCTGACGAAACCTTGCAACCCTAGGAGTCTAGTTGGCTCACAGATATTAGATTTCTCCGGAACTTTGGGACATATGTCAGGACCCGTCCCAAATCCCCCCGTGATTAATGCGGGACGCGACTGATCCCTTCTAACACGAAGTGTCAGACAAGGGAAAAGCCAACTTTAGCCCCACCGGAGATTCCAGAGTACGTCAGGATCCGGAGGAGGAGTGTGATGTCTCGGTCTCTGCTACCGCTCGCATCCGTGGTCACCTAAAGGACATTAAAACCATTGAAAGCTGTGAGTGGACTAACAAAAGTTTATAAAAACAATTTCACAAAAAGAAGATTTATGCCCTTCACTAAAAAGCATGCATGCATTCGAAAACCATTTAATCAAACCATTAGGGAACTCAGCCCAATTCCAAAAGCATAAGGACTCAGCCTAAAACCAATACTAGTGGGTCTCAGCCAAAAACCAATCCTCCGCAACCCTGATGCCTGACATCCGAGATGTCACAATCAATCCTGTCACGGTTACAAGCTACGCGTGCTACCCGAGGTCTCAAATCCCAAGTCTCCCTAGGGTTCACCCAGGTCAATGACCCACAGATCAATGACCCTCCCTGAGGGGAGGTTTTAACCTCTAGCAATCCTACTCTTCAGTCACTATACGGACCGGTCGCTCCGTGAAATGAACCCTTGTAGGCAATGCCCCGTAACTACTCCAGGATACTACGAGACGTCTGGAGGAGACAACCCGCCACTCTAGGATACTACGAGACGTCTGGAGCGCATCCGTTCACGAGGATGGTATACAGAAAACCTTTTCAAATCATTCAAAGGGCTACGCCCGGGTTTTCCATAAACCATCGTAAATCCAAAATTAGGTCCTCAACCCGAAATCATGTTTCATAAACCAAAAATGGGCCTCATGCCCGATATAATAACCAACTGGGCCTCAAACCCGAACTCGTAAACCAACGGGGCCCCCGAACCGATCTTATAGCTGAAATGGGCCTCTAGCCCGATTTCTCATCAAATCAAATGGACTCCAAGTCCGGTAGTTTCCAATAAAATAGGTCTCATGCCCGGTTCCACATTTTCAAATCCAAAACCCGTTCGTCAAACCATCATTGAAAACACAGCAAGTATAAGCACGACATAAAACCGTAAATCTCAAAATATGTCCAAATACGGAAAACCCCAAACCAATGCACTCATCGCATCACAAAACATGTATTTAAACTCATTTAAACATTTAGGCATGCATCAATTTATAAAACAAGGTCCACCCATAGACCATCCAAAGTCACGCCTCGATACGCGTGCCATACGCCTTTCCCGGGCCAATCGCCGTCGCTGGGGCTCTCAAACCTTTCCAAATCATTTTAGAGGGTTACTAACTACCTGATTAACCTCTCATTGAAATCCCTTAATTTTCTCGAATTTTTAACTATTTTTAAACCTAATCCTAAATCTTCGGACATCCCGAACTATATCGAAACGATGTCTAATCGACTCGAAACCTGTCCCAAAATGTTCGTTACATCGAATAGATGATTTCACATGTTGAAACCATCCCCAAAAGGTGGCTCACGCGCCCTCATGCGCGGCCCAAAGGGGCTGCGCATGGGAGCCACGTGCCTGCACCTGTTCATCTTCTTCCTTCGGCCAGACCGGTCCGAATTGGCCGGTCCGGTCCGTTTCTGCAACCCGGTCCAGCCTAACCGGTGGAACCGGTTGGGTCCATATCTTCTTCATTTTTCCTCCTTTTTCTTCCATTCCAACTCCTATGGCTTCCTTTCTTCATTTCCTACCTAACCATGTCATTAAATCCAAGAAAGCCAGTCTAAAACCCATTGGTTCTGAAAATCATTTTGAACCAAAACTTTCATTCTAGGTTTAGGGCACTTCTAGGGGTCAAACCTTCATTCTAAGGGTTCCAATAGATTCCTAGGATCCCTAAAAAAACAGATTGGGAGGATCGATTTGGGTTATCTTGGCCGGAATCCAAATTCGGTGGACAGCCACCAAAAACCTCCCACCCACCGTTCCGGGCTGTTCAGCCACTTTCCACCATCCAAAACCTTCTCCTAAACCTCCTACCAATCCCCTAAACACATCCTAACCAACAGCTAACTCCCCTAACGTCCAAAACCCGAATTTGAAATTTGAAATATACAGGGGGTTCAGGTTTTTACCTGGTTCCTCGACCATCACCGCCGTCTACCACGGTCATGTCCTCACCTAGCCACCATCACGTCCTTAGCCTCACTCTTTTGGCCTCAACTGAATCAAATAGGGAAGGGTTTGGATTTGGGTTCATCGAGGTGGTTGTTCGATCGAATGAGGAAGGGGATACAGATGCATGCATCTGTGTAAGGGAAGCAATGGATGGGTGACACTTGTCACTCATCCATTGGGTCTGGGGAAATATCTGGGCTTACTCTAGACAAAAGGCCCACCAACTGCCTCGTAAAATGTGTCATCATGAATAGTACCTCAGAAGTTCCGTGAACCGTAACTTACTCGTCGAACGTCCAATTTCGACGTTCTACCTGTCTATGGGCTCGTGACATCCCGATCTACGTCATGGTCATCGGCTCTTGGCCCTCGGACCTCCGGGGTCAAAAGTTAACTTTTTCCCTCTTTCAGGGGGAAAATCGTAATTTCATCCTGAACGTCCATTACTCCTCGGCTAATCCCCGATTAGCCTTACTAATCCCTCGATTAGTCTTAATTAATCTTTAAAATTAGGGACATGTCATCACAAACTCCCCTCCTTAAAAAACATTTCCTCAAAATTCCAACTGACCCAAGTCCACAACCTAACTGTGGAAATCCAATTGTGTCCCTCTACTCGGCACTTTCGTGTAATCATACACGTCTGACATAACCACTGTACTTGTCGGTACTCGCTGTCACTGGAGTTTCCAAAGCTCCGACCTAACTCTCGAGAAGCCACACGTCTGCTTGTAAGTCTCACTCGAGACATCGACACTCGTCGATCTCGCCTGTCACTCACTCTGACATATCAGAAATACTAAGCTGACATGATGTCAGCTTTTCAGTCTGATGGTTCTTCTCTTCTGACCACCTAAGTTGACATCATAGTTAGCTTCTCCGTCTACCGCTCTGACACTTTCCAACTTGAGGTGTCAAATCGGTTTTTCAGCCTGCCACTCTAACACGTTCCAACCTACAGTCGTCAGGCTGAAATACGTACTCCCACGAAGGGTCACCACATCCAAGCTAACATCCTGCTCAGCATCTAATCAGACAACACCCTATAGATCCTGCCATTACGATGGTAAGAATCGTACCTTGCAGACCATACTCAAACCTATGCCATTTATCGGCCTCGATACGCATATCTTCCAATTACTTCGTTTCTCATACTCATACCTATACTGATTCTCCCTAGAGTCCCATCAATCCATACCAATCCAAATCTGTCAGATACCGATTCATCCCATCATCACTATATGCCCGATTGACTTCATACGGAAGCCAATCCCATCAACCACTAGCATGACCAGCCAGCAATTCCCGGCTCTACTGCGTTTTCGTTGCGCTACTCTGATCTCGACTCGCTCTCGAGTCCTCACATCGTATTTCCTGTCAATACATCGACATCTTACCCATCCTGGGTGTATCTAGACCCCATCGAATACTTGTCTCAGCAGAGGTAACACGTCTGTACTGTAGGGTTCCCTTGGTCATCTGTGACCTTGAGCCTCCGCTCACATCAAACACTGAACCCTACCACTCCACTCTGCTTGAGTACACAGTAGTCGATGTCCAGTCATCCTATCATCGTGTCGGAACACATCCGATCATTTTATTCATCGAACTGTCACTATCAGATCCAACCTGATTCCTATACACTCTATATAAACAACATCGGACCTCGTCCGATCACCAACCTCTCGGGTAACTCTAAACCCAACATACCGATTGACCGTGGTCAATCCCATCTTCGACATGCACAACACACCGATGCACCCCCATCACATCAATCATCGAGGCCCTACTCAACCTGCTCAAGGACTGCACTCTGGAAACATCCAACCCCATACCGTCCGCGCTCCAACCAAGGCTCGGACCTCAACTGTCCGTCACCAGTGAACCTCAATCTATCAAAATCTCTATTATCATATCCAAGACAGATCATACACTCCCATATCCAACTTCTGTCTTGTCTTCTCATTGACTATGCTAAGGGATTCTTCCACAGTCTTACAAGACGATTCTTCTCTGCTCCTAGCTTAGCATAATCAACAAGGCAATTCACCCCATCTGGTGCCACCAAGCACCATCTGCTAACGAGCAGAAAATGAGAAGTCACACTCAATGATAGCCAGAATGTCCGTCACCAAGGCGGAATCAAGTACTCTCCTCATCGTTTCAATCGCAACCTCTCTTGATTCCGAAGTTCCAACCACGTTGGAACCAACTTGGATATGCTTCCAAGTCCTCAACTCACTCGGACATCATCAGGGAACTAGTCACCAAACCAAGTACTCCTCGTGTCTCGCACTGTGCCACTCGGGATCCTCTCTGTCCCACTCAGTGCCCACTGAACTCACATGCTCGCCACTCTGGGCACACCTACTATCCCGTCGGCATACTGATTTGCACGTTCCAACTCTATGGGATCAACTCCAGCACTGATACTCATGTGATCCGTCCAAGGGTATCTAGGACACCTGTCACTCATCCAGGTACATCCCACTCATCACAGTCACCTCACAGGGTTAGCGTGGCACACTTGCCAACGTCCAAAGTCCAACATCTAACTCTGTGTTTGCACTCAGTCGTAATTGAGTCGAATCCAGAAATCACTGCTCGTAACATGCGTCACTCACGTACCCTCGTATCCTCGTCACGACTGATGAATCCCATCATCACAATCCTCATGGCAACCTGACCCTATAGACTCGACTACGTTCATCGATAACAGCATCTGCTACAACAGTGTGCATACCAATCTAAAAACCATTCCCCTATCGAGACTCCATACTCATGCGGTCAACTCACTGCCAGCACCATCCGCTCAATACGTAGTATCCACCGATCGATTGACAAGTACCACTCTCCTGGTAACTTGTCCAATTAATCACCAACTAGGGTTATAACAAACCCGACTGCCCACTACAGTACAACCATCTTGACTGATCCATCGCTCTCGACTCAGGAAAGTCGTCATACGATGTCTACTGGTCCACTGAATCCTATCCACCAGTAACACTACGGATCTAAGCCATTAGATTTACATACCCATTGATCTCACTCGGAATCCAACCTCACTACCACGCGACATCCCGTGCCAATCGAACCCTCAACTATCGCACATTGTGCTAACATAATCTACCCAGGGTTCAATTCCATTGAATCCTCATACTCTTACCCTAACTATCAGGTTGATGACGGGCTGTTACTGCTGCAGAGACATCACATCCTCGACCTGTGCATCACTCTGAGCGCAAACCGTGCTCTGATACCACTTGTCAGGACTCGTCCCAAATCCCCCCGGGATTAACACGGGATGCGCCCGATCCCATCTGACACGAAGTGTCAGACAAGGAAAAGGCCAACTTTTGCCCCACCGGGGCTTCTAGAGTACGCTAGGATCCGAAGGAGGAGTGTGATGTCTCGGTCTCTGTTACAGCCCGCATCCGCGATCAAACTGAAGAGCATTAAAACCACTGAAGGTTGTGAGTGGACTAACAAAAGTTTATAAAAACAATTTCACAAAAAGAATATTTATTCGATTCACTAAAAAGCATGCATGCATTCGAAAACCATTTAATCAAACCATTAGGGAACTCAGCCCAATTCCAAACGCATATGGACTTAGCCCAAAACCAATACTAGTGGGTCTCAGCCCAAAATCAATCCTGGACATCCTTGATGGCTGACATCCAAGATGTAACAATCAATCCTGTCACATTTATAAGCTACGCAGGCTACCCGGGGTCTCAAATCCCAAGTCTCCCTAGGGTTCACCCAGGTCAATGACCCGCAGATCAATGACCCTCCCTGGAGGGAGGTTTTAACCTCTGGCAATCCTGCTCCTGAGTCACTATACGGACCGGTCGCTCCGTACAATAATCCCTCATAGGAAATGCCCCATGAATACTCCAGTATACTACGAGACATCTAGAGGAGACAACCCGCCACTCTAGGATACTACAAGACGTCTGGAGGGCATCCGTTCACGAGGATGATATACAGAAAACCTTTTCAAATCATTCAAAGGGCTACGCCCGGGTTTTCCATAAACCATCTTAAATCCACAATTGGGTACCCAACCCGAAATCATGTTTCATAAACCACAAATGGGCCTCATACCCGATATAATAACCAACTGGGCCTCAAGTCTGAACTCGTAAACCAACGAGGCCCCCAGCCCGATCATATAGCTCAAATGGGCCTCTAGCCCGATTTCTCATCAAATCAAACGAACTCCAAGTCCGGTAGTTTCCAATCAAATGGGTCTCATGCCCGGTTCCACGTTTTCAAATCAAAAACCCGTTCGTCAAACCATCATTGAAAATACAGCACGTATAAGCACGACATAAAATTGTAAATCTCGAAATACGTGCAAATATGGAAAACTAGAAACCAATGCACTCATGGCATCACAAAACATGTATTTAAACTCATATAAAACATTTAGGCATGCATCAATTTAGAAAACAAGGTCTATCAAGACCCGACCCTCCTCGGTCAGGACCCGACTCATCTAGCACCATATTGTCCGCTTTGGGCCTCGCCCTCACGGTTTTGTTTTCGGGAGCTCATGGTGCAACTTCCCAGGGGGTCACCCATCATGGAATTGCACCAGCCTCAACTCGCTTAACTTTGGGGTTCTAATCCCCCCCAAAGCCACTTGAGCTCCCAAAAGGCCTAGTGCTAGATAGGTGTGTGCCTACACCTTTAAGGCACACCACCATCCTCTCCTAGACCATTCTCCCTCGCAGGAATGTTGTTCACCGTTCCCTCCAGGACACGGGTCTTACAAGGTCCACTCACAGATTGTCCAAAGTGGCGCCACGATACTTGTGCCATACGCCCTTCCCGGTCCAACCGCCGTCGCCGGGACTCCCGAACCTGTCCAAATCATTTTAGAGAGTTACTAAATACCTCATTAACATCTCATTGAAACCCTATAATTTTCCCAAAATTTTAAACTATTTTTAAACCCTGTCCGAAATCTTCGGGCATCCCGAACTATATCGAAACGATGTCTGATCGACTCGAAACCTGTCCCAAAATGTTCGTTACATCGAATAGATGATTTCACATGTTGGAAGTATCCCCAAAAGGTGGTTCATGTGTCCTCACGCGTCGTCCAAAGTGGCTGCGTGTGGGAGCCACGCGCATGTACCTGTTCATCTTCTTCCTTCGGCCAGACCGGTCCGAATCAGCAGAACCGGTTTGGGTCCATATCTTCTTCATTTTCCCTCTTTTTTCTTCCATTCCAACTCCTATGGCTTCCTTTCTTCATTTCGTACCTAACCATGTCCTTAATTCCAAGAAACCCAGCCTAAAACCCATTGGTTCTGAAAACCATTTTGAACCAAAACTTTCGTTCTAGGTTCAGGGCACTTCTAGATGTCAAATCTTCATCCTAAAGGTTCCAATAGATTCCTAGGATCCCTGAAAAGATAGATTGGGAGGATCGATTTGGGTTATCTTGGCCAGAATCCAAATTCGGTGGATAGCCACCAAAAACCTCCCAGCCGCCGTTTCGGGCTGTTCAGCCACTTTCCACCGTCCAAAATCTTCTGCTAAACCTTCTACCAATCCCCTAAACACATCCTAACCAACATCTAACTCCCCTAACGTCCAAAACCCAAATTTGAAATTTGAAATATACAGGGGGTTCGGGTTTTTACCTAATTCCTCGGCCATTGCCGCCGTCCACGGCGGTCCTGTCCTCGCCTAGCCATTATCACGTCCTCAGCCTCACTCTCTTGGCCTCAACTGAATCAAATGGGGAAAGGTTTGGATTTGGGTTCATCGGGGTGGTTGTTCGATCGAATGAGGAAGGGGATACAGATGCATACATGTAACAACCCGTACCTTCGGGAAGGGTAAAAAGGTAATTTTGTAAAATTTTGTGTAAATGGACGATTTTGTTCTTGTGAATAGTAGACGAAAAGTTGACTTTTTGAATTACCGATTGGTTGAGTGTTAGCCCTTGACTGTGACGTAGTTTAGGACGTCACGAGTCCGTAGACAGGTGGCAGGTTCGATTCGGACAACCGGAGGAAAAGTTATGATGTTCGGAAGGTTGAGGGCATAACCGTAATTTGACTAAATTAGGGGGGAAAGAGTTGACTTTTCCTACGACCGAGTTTTGACATGTTGACCTTGGACCGTTGGGTAGATCTCGTCGTCCTAAATTCAGCGACAGGCGGCACGTGTTTATCGGAGTTAGGACGGGCAAGTTACGGGTCTAAAACGGTAAGGGTAAAATGGTAATTTTGGAGTTAAGAAGGGTATTTTGGTCTTTAGGCTGGGGGGGGGGGGCATGGTGCAATCGGATTGGGACACTTGTCCAAGGCAGAGAGGAGATTTTTGTGTGAGAAGGGAGAAGATTGTGACATGTGGCAGGGCTCTAGTGGGTTCTAGGCCGTGCATGAGTGTGTTTAAAAATTGTGTCGTGTGTGTGTGTTGAGTTTAGCCGAAGGGGGAAAAACAGAGGTGAGCTGAGGGAGGAATTGATTGAACCGGGTGAGTGTTGTGAGGTTTTGTGATGTTCAAAGGAGAGCTAGGAGAGGGAGTGATAGTATCTGTGAGGATTTGGGCGTGACGATGAGTATGTGAGGTGTGTGAGAAGTGAGGAAAAAAAACCAGAGAACAGGGCAGGGGTTTTGTGCACGGTTGTGCACCCCGATCGATCAATCTCCAAAATTGGACGAGTGGAAGTGTTCAGGGACCTGAGCGGAGCTTTGTGAACCGAGAGGAGCACAGCGGCGTGCACGGCGGAGGTCAGAACACAGGTAATTGTCCACGGTCCTCTGTTTTCCCAGTTTGGTTAAAATCAATAGTTGTGGGTTTTGGGTACGAGTCGAGGCTTTTGGTGGGTGTTATGAGACTCAGGAGGTCCCTAGGAGTCGAATAAGTTGTTGCCGCGATGGGGGGAATGTTTGATTAGCTGGGAACCGAAACAGGGGTTTCGGGTAAATGTTTTCAAATTCGAAGTCGACGAGCTAAGGACTTCGATGTTGGGTTTTCTGGTGGGGAATGGATTAAGGAGGATAGGACGAAACTAAGGGATTCAACGGGATTAAAAATGGATGAAAATTGGATGGAAACCGTGAACGCCGGTTCACGGCTGGACCTGACCGGTTCAAACCAGGTGAACCGGGTTCACCTGAGGTTGCTGGTGACACTGTTCACGCGCGTGGATTTCACGCGCAGAACCTTCTGGACGCGCGTGGGGGCGCGTGAGGGGTAATTTGGGAAATTAGTCAACATGAATTTTAAAGTATTTGATGTAACGAACATTTTGGCGTTGGTTTCGAGTCGATCGAACATCGTCTCGATATGTTTCGGGCTGTCCGAAGGTTTTAGGGCTGGGTTAAAACTAGTTAAAAAATCCGGGAAAATTATGGGGCTTTAGTATGACCTTTGTGAAGTAGGTAGTGATCTCTTTATGGGATTTGGACAGGTTTGGGAAAGCCGAGGATAATGGTTTGGCAGGGAATGGCATAGGTGCGCGCGTATCGAGGCGACGTCGAAATGGTCTGTGAGTGGACTTTGCTTCCTAATTATTGATGCATGCATATATGTTTTTATAGGATTTCTATACTGGATTCTATGGTTTGATTATGGTTGTGATGGTTTATGGTTTGTGCACGTTTTTCGAGGAAAATGACGGTTTTCACGTTTTACGAGGTTTTGATAACTATTGTAATTTGAACCTGGTTTTAATGGTTGATTTCGGGATTTGAAATACGGTTGGATTTCAAGGAAAGTAAAAGGATTTTGAAAAGTATTTTCAGGCCTGAGGCCCAGTTCAAAGGTATTTTCAGAAATGAGATCTCGGGTTTCGGAATCGAAATCCCGGGTGACGATTCGGGATTCGATTCGGGACTTGAAGTGGATTTCGGGTTTGGGTTCGGAATGGTTATTCCGGATGCCGGCTTACGGAATGATGGTTGCGGACTTGGACCGGGAAATGAGAAGGAAATGAGTTCTGGGTCTGGATTCGGAATGACGGTTATGGATGCCGGTAGGGCATCAGACCAGTGGTTTCGGATTCGGGTTTGGATATGGACTTGGAATTGCAAAAAGGTTTTCACATGGTTTTGATTGGATTTGCTGGATCTGGTTATTGGGTTTAAAGACCCGGATATTGATTGGACGGGGGACGGGCCCGGATTTAGTTTAAAGACTCTGGAGTTTAAAGACTCGGATATTATTGAGGCCTGGATTGAGTTTAAAGACTCGGGAGTTTAAAGACTCGGATAGATCCAGTAGGTTCGATGGATGAGAACGTGGCTTTAAATGTGTTTTGGGTTTCACTAGCTTTGATGATGATGTTTTGGGCAGTGGCCCGGATATGATGGTTTTCGGTGATTTTGGGCTGAGGCCCGGGATTGGAAAAAGGAAAATGTGTTTGGTTTTCATATATTGTTTTATGACGTAATTGATATGCATGCATTGGTTTTTAACACGGAGGGTATAACTGTTTGTGTTTTCTGATAACTGTTTTGAATTTAAACTTTATTTTTGTCCACTCACAGTCTTTTCGTGTTTTCGATACCCTCCAGGTTGCTGCAGTGCGGGCTGTCGGTTGAGAGAGATGGAGACATCACATGCACCATCCACAGTAGACTCTGCGCACTCTGAGAAGTTTGAGGTTGTTGAGGTGGTTGGTCTGGAACTCCCTTGTCCGACTTACGTGTCACACGGAGGTTAGGCGGTTGTTTAGCCCTCGTGTCATGCGTACGTTAGACGGGAGCGGGGTTTAGCCCTTAATCCCGGGGGATTAGGGGTGGGCCCTGACAATACATCTGTGTAAGGGAAGCAATGGATGGGTGACACTTGTCACTCATCCATTGGGCCTATAGAAATATCTGGGCCTAGTCCAAAAAAAAGGCCCACCAACTGCCTCGTAAAATGTGTCACTGTGAATAATACCTTGGAACTTCAGTGAACCGTAACATCCTCGTCAAATGTCTGATTTAAAAGTGCCAGCTGTCTACGGACTCGTGACGTCCCGATCTACGTTATGGTCATTGGCCCTCGGCTGTCGGACCTCTCGGGTCAAAAGTCAACTTTTGCCCTCGTTTAAGGGCAAAATTGCAATTTTGCCCTGAACGTTCATTACTCCTCGTGTAACAACCCGTCCTGAATTAGCAGGATTAATTAGATATTAAAGACAGATTTGCGAGACTAATCGGGGATTAGACGAGGATTAACGGACGTTCAGGGCGAAATGATGGTTTTTCACCAAGAGTGGGTGAAACGTTGACTTTTCGTTTAGGCGGTCAAATGGACTTTGGCTGATGACTATGACGTATTTCGGGATCTCACGAGTTCATAGACACGTGGCACATCTAATTCTAACATTCGAGGAAGAAGTTATGACTTTCAAAAGTTCGGGGATATTTTGGTAATTTGGTTGAAAATGGGCCAACGGTTGACTTTTGACCCGGAAGGTCAGATGGCCGAGGGTCAAGAACCATTATGTAGATTGGGACGATACGAATCCGTAGACAGGCGGCACATCGAATTCGGACAATCGACAAAGAAGTTATGGTTCACGGAACTTCGAACATACTATTGCATATTTTACGAGACGGGAGACTTTTGGCAGCAAGTGAGGCCCAGCTTTTTGGACAGGCCCAATGGATGAGTGGCAAGTGTCACCCATCCATTGCCCAGCCTAAACACGGTCATGCATATCCCTTCCCTTTTCTCTTGTTCGATCATTTCCCCAAACCCAAAACCGATCAAACCTGATCAACCTAATCCAAACCCTTACCCCATATGACCATGATTGAGGCCCAGAGAGTGAGATGAGGGCAAGAGAATGGTGGTGGCTGGCCAGGATGGCGCCACCGTGGACAGCGGTGACAACTAGAGCAAGGTAAGCTCGGTTTTGTCCAATTTCCATTTCTTTTGATTTCAAACATTATGGGCAGTTTTAGGTGGTTAGAATGAGTTTAATAGGCTGCTAGGGAGGTTTTAAGAAGGTTTTGGTGGTGGTTCACAGCTAAGAAAGCCCTGGGGAGGAACTGGGCAAACCGAACCGTGGGAACAACATTGGACCGATGGGTTTTAGTCGGTTTTTGGTTGTTTTAATTTCATATTTAAGTTCCTAGGATCAAATTAGGAAGATTAGGATTGATTAGGAAGAAAAGGGATGAAGATTGAACAGTTTAAGGGCCTGGACCAGTCACTCCGGTCTAGTTAGACCGGAATTACAAAGAAAACAGGACCGGCCTGTTCAGACCGGTCTAACCGAGGTAGGAGACGACACTATAGCAGGCGCGTGGCTCCCACGTGCAGCCACTTCAGGCGGCACGTGCGGGTGCATGGGGGAGATTTTGGGAGTGGTTCCAACATGTGAAATCATCTATTCGATGTAACGAACATTTTGGGACTGGTTTCGAGTCGATCAGACATTGTTTCGATATAGTTCACGCTGTCCAAAGGTTTCAGAACGCGTTTAAAAATAGTTAAAAATCCCGAAAAATTAGGGGGCTTTAGTGAGTGGTTAATTAAGTAGTTAGTAACCCTCTAAAGTGTTTTGGACAGGTTTAGAAGTCCCGGTGATGAAGATTGGCCTGGGAGAGCCGTATTGCACGCGTATCGAGGCAACAATGCGGATGGTCTGTGAGTGGACTTTCTTTCTGAAATCGATGAATGCATAAATTTTTTATATATGTTTTAATATGTTTTTTTGGGATTCCTTGAGTGCATTTAGTGTGTGTGTTTACGTATGGGCCCGTACTTCGAGGTTTTCAGTTTTATACGTGCTTATACGCTCTTATACTTTCGGTTTTCATGAAATAGTTTTAAAAAGGTAAAACAGGGCATGAGACCCATTTGGATTTGGTTTTGACTCGGGCATGAGACCCTATTGATGACCTACAGGTCTGAGTCGTGGTCGCGAAGGGTGTTGTGTGCACGGTGACGGACGACGTGACGCTCGCCTCCGGATTGGGATACGTTCCTTCCAGAGAGGTCACGATGCACGTCCCGTTATCAAGAAGCCACTAGAGGCTCGACTTTGGAGTGCTGGCGGTTTAGAGGATCGATCAACGACGTGTGCACCATGGTCTCGAGATGGTCGCGGCAGTGATGTGTTCACGGTGACATACCAGGATTGAGAGCGGTTCTGGATTGATGGTTACACACATCGCTATGATCGGGATCGTGACTGACCCTGAGATATCGGGCTCGATGCCCAGTTGATTTGAGTTCGGGGCTCGATGCCCAGTTACTGTGAAATCGGGCTAGAGGCCCTATTGAGTCTTATGTTCAGGCTGGAGGCCCAGTTGCTTTGTGTTATCGAGCGTGAGTCCCGTTTTATGATTTTGTATACTAGTATGTATATACCCTCCATACGAGCCTATTGATTGGTCTCCTCCAGACGTCGACCTGGAGAGTCACGATCCACATACCATAGTGGGTATCCCCATAGGGATCCCGTTCCAGGAGTGGGCGTTATGTTGTGGTCCCAGACCAAATTCCGGAGAGATGATCAGACTAGGTTTGAAGATAGAGTCTCCCAGAAGGAGAATTCCTGGGAGAAGACTCGTAGTGAGACCCCAAGTAGTATGCATACTTATATATATAGAGACATCGTGACATTTGGGGATATGTTCCCTAGGTGCTGTGTGCCCCGAGTTGGCATCTTCTCAGGAAGTGCCTAGGATGGGTTATATATGTATACATGTATATGTGTATGAGTTTTCACTGAGATGGCGTTGGGCTAAGACCCACACTTATTGGTTTTGGGCTGAGACCCACACGTATTGGTTTTGGGCTGAGACCTATATGAGCTGGATTTGGGACGAGTTCCCACGTGTTTTGGTTTGGGATGAGGTCCCATGTATTGATTTAAGGATTTCGGGCCAAGGCCCAAATGATTTTATGGTTCATGACGGTTTATGGGGACCGGGAATGAACCCTAGGAATGGTTTTCGAATGCATGCATATGTTTTTAATTAGGGGGCATAAAGGTTTTTTATGAAATGTTTTTATAAAATAATTGTTTTGTCCACCCACAGCTTTTGTATTTTGAATGCCCTTCAGGTTGATCGCGGATGCGGACTGTGGCATAGACGAGACATCGCATTCCTCCTTCGGATCCTGGCGCCCTCCGATAGCCCCAGTTGGGCAAAGGACGCAAATATCCCTGGTCTGACACTTCGTGTCAGACGGGAGCAGACACGTCCCACGATAATCCTGAGGGACTTGGGACGGGTCCTGTCACCTCGGCTAATCCCCGATTAGCCTCACTAATCTCTCGATTAGTCTTAATTAATCTTTAAAATTAGGGACGGGTCATCACAACATACACCACATCACCCAATGTTCGAACTTCTCCATCGAACATCTTGATCTTCACAGTTCTCGTACCCATGACACGACGCCTTGTGACATTACCCCAAGTCACAAATCCTTGGACTTCTTGGAATGTATCAAAATATTTTCTCCTAGAACAAAGGTGATGAGAACGACCGCTATCTAATATCCAATCATCTTGAGAAAAAATGTAATTACCTTTGGTGACTATGAGAAGTTCTCTAAAATCTCTAGAAATCTCCGCTACACCAACCAAGGAGCAATCTGAGCCCTTACCGTCCTTCTCTTTCATCAATGAACAATCCGACTTTATGTGTCCCCATTCCTTACACTTGTAGCACTGCTTGCCCTTTCCCCTGCCTTTGGATTTAGACCTGCTATGCTCACTAAATCCCCTAGCAATTGACCTTCCCTTAAGATTCTGTTCATGAGCAATAAAGACGGAACCTTGAGAATCATCGGCTTTCCTTTTCTTCTCATGTTATAAAAGAGTTGATTCTACCTCCTCTATCTTCAGTGTATCCTTACCATACACAATTTTAGTAACAATATTCTCATACGAATCGGGAAACGATGTAAGAAGTAAAAGGGATTAATCTTCTTCCTCAATTTTAACCTCAACTCTTGATAGTTGATTTATCAATCCTTTGAACACATCCATGTGCTCCATGAGATTCGCATATTCTCCCATCTTGAGCTTGTAGAGATCCCGCTTTAAATTCAACTTCGTTTGCAAGCTTTTCCCAAGATAAAACTTCTCCATTTTCTCCCAATGCTCAAGCGCTGAATCTACATAATGAACATTATTTATAATATTGTCAGCAATATAAATCCTAATAGTGCTAACACACCTGGACTCCAACTAGTCCCAATCTTTATTTAATATCTTCTCCGGCTTCACATCCTTTCCCTTTAATGATCTTACAAGGCCTTGTTGAATTAGGATGTCCTTCACCCTCTTTTTCCATAAAGTGAAATTTCCTTTTCCATCAAACTGCTCCACCTTGAAATGTGAGACGCTAGAACTTGCCATGACAAACTGCCCACGATCGATAAACTGGAGCTCTGATACGACTTGTTAGGAAATTAATCTTCCGCCACGCAAGTACTAGAAATAAAGATGGAAAAGAGGAATTAAAGAAGCCAAAAACACAACAAATTTAACGAGGTTCGGCCAAATAACTTGCTTATATCCTCGGAGAGTTTTCACCTTCACTATCAGAGAAAACAAAGTACAAGAATACACCACTCAAGTTTATACTCAACTCGAGCCCTTATATTCAGTAGGATACCCCTTGTGCACCCTCTCTCAACTTAGAAGATCACTCTACCCCAAGAGCTATGCACACTCTTGAAACACTCACAACTCACCTTGCTTTTATACCCGAAGACCCTTAGAATTGCTCTCACTCACTCACTTGTGATTTGTTCTCCTTGATTTCCAAATGGGGCCAAGATCTCCTCCTTATATAGGCCAAGGAGGAACCATTTAGATGTCTTCATTAATGCTCCATCCACCCATTTACTTCATTTATTGAATCTTCCAACTATTTCCTTCATGAACCTTCTACACATTTATTGGGTTCATACACTTTAATCTAAAACCACAAATATGTTCTAGATAAAGCCCAATAATGTAGAAACCCAAATGCCTATTATACTTATTGGACCTGGATATTTTACAGTATATGGACTATTGGGACTGATATGAATTCTTTCTTTGGGTTTGGTACTGCAACCTGAGATTACACACATGCTGTTCAGCGTGTTCGTGACAGAAGTGGTGCTTTTGTCGCTGGGAAAGGTCTGCCCATAGATGCAGCCTTTTCTGTTGTTCACGCAGAGGCGCTTGCAGGTAGAGAATCCATAGCTATGGAATTTCAAGATGATTCTTCACAGGTATGTTTCGAGGTGACTTGCTTTAGATCATCTATTCACTTAGCTGGCAAGAATCTGACTTTTATCCAATGGGAAAATTATTGAAGATTCGCTTTAAGATTTGAGAAAGATCACTGGAGCTTACTTTACTCATGTCCGTCTCTAAGCTAATGGTGCTGCTCACCTCCTTGCTCAATATGCTCTTCATCTGGGTTGTATAGTTTCTTGGTTTGAAGAACCGCCTGACTTCATTAAAGATATGTTACTAGAGGACATCTGATGATTTGTGGTTTGTTATAGGTGTGTTGATTCTTGCTTCTTAGGCTTGTGCATGCTGGGGTTCTTGGGCTTAATTACCATCAGATTCAGTTCTTTATGTTTGAGAATACCTAATCACTAGGGGCTTATGGGCTGCAACTTAATTTTCTGTCTTTCTTTGCGTTCTTTTTCCTAACAATTGTAATAGTGTGTGATACTTTTTTTCTTTAGGTGGATTGAAAACTCACAACAAAGTTTTAATGTGACCACTCTTTGCACCCATTCTTCTATCAATGAATATCGTCCCTCTTTCAAAAAAAAAAAACATTTGGAAACCTTATTGGTAAAAATAATCAGTAAATCAAGTAACCAAACCCAGTAGAAAAATAAAATTAGGATACCAAATAAATTTAGAATTAAATTTCTAAGACTCGCCTCAAGTTGGAGAGTGAACATTATGAAATCCCAACTTGCTGATTCAGCCGGTGCAGTGTCGCCGATACTGTTGTTCCTATATGACAAGTTGAATGGAATGGAACTAGATGGGTGTCTACTGTCTTGGATGAGGAGGAAGAAATAATACAATTGAGATAATTTTATTCATCGTGTCTCGTGGGATCAAGTATGTGTTTTGTGGGTGCACGATGGAATTAGGCTTAGCACACCCATAGGGAGGCAGCACAACGGATTTGTGTCTAAAAATCGTAATTGCTTTTGACACCATGTCAAGAATAAAATTTAGCTGAATAATTGGTGTAAAAGTTTGATAAGGTTAGATTTTTTTTATAGGGTTAAGAAACCTAATAATAATCTAATTTCTATTTGGAAACTTTATTGGTAAAGGTAAGAAGCAAATCAAGTAATCCATGATACCAAATCAATTTAGCATTATATTTCTAAGTCATTTTTCTTTGTTTCTTCCTCCTCCCTCCAGCCACATACCCTTCCTCTCTCCTAACGCATTTTCCTTCATCTCTTGCTTCAGAGCTACTTATATATCCAACGCATCTTTATTCTAAGATGTTTGATTGGTTTAAGAATTCACATCAAGCTTTCCCATGGGAGAGTTGAGGGTGTCATTCTTATTTTTTGAACTTTGCTAGGCAACTTAGATGGCATGGGCTTCCTTTTACATTCTCATGCGTGTCCCTACTTCGTTGGGCATTTTTGTCCCCTTGTCCTCTACTTCTTTGGACGTTTCAATGATCAAGAATGCATAAATTCATTTTTCAATGATTCAATCCGGGCTCAAGTTTGTCGGAATCTAAGCTCCTTAACTAATTCCAAAAAGAGATTGATACCAAATTACAATGTGCTAGGTTGGAATTAATGCACATTGTCTAGAACACAACTCAAAAAGATGAATATTGAAGATAAATATAGACTTAGAGAAATCTAGAAGAATATGGTGATCACTAGGAAATGAAATGACGGTTGAAGATAATGCTAGAATTGTCTAACAAGGCTTTGTGTAAGAGTGTAAGAAAGAAACAAGTGAGAGTGAAGTGATCAATTTTACAAAAAGAACTTGTGCCATACCAGCCAATAAGTAGGGTATCTTAGATGAGAAGCTAAATATTAGCCTTCCTAAGTGAAAGTCTTGTACTCATCCATTATACCACTAAAATTGTGCTTGTTTGATATCCTTTCCTAAACCTCCTCCTCAAATAAGCCCAACAAAAGAGCATAGCTAATGGTAAATATAAGGATAAGGGGCTAGATGCAACATTTTGCTCATTATATGACGTTGTTCATGGCATTTTCCCCAATGATTTTTGTTGTTGTTCTAATGGGAAGGGGGCAAGAGGCAAGAGGGAAGAATTCAATTTTTTTTTTGTGAATTATTTTAATTAAAGTTATTAGTATATAAATATTATAATATCTCTAAAGTACTATTTAATTCAGCTACTTAATTTATATGATTATACTTTTGATATAAAAATAATAAAATCCATGATGACAACAAAGAAGTACAACTATTAATTAAATTTAAATTACATAAATAGTAGTGCAAGTCTAATAAGAAGTACAACCATCAATTTAATTTTATAAATAAAACTAGATTAGTGAGATAATAAAACATATGATGAATAATGATTAAAGAATTGGTACTTATAGGAGTTAAAAAAAATCCTAATGGTTAGTTTGAAGAGTTATTTTTTTTTTTTTGGTTAAAACAAACTAGTTTCAAAGTTATGTTGCCATATGGCACAATTTGATTGGATGGAACATTGAATCATACGTGGGCTGCAGTTTTTATCTGGTGGGCCACCAGCCTGGCCTGGGCATGCATAGGGGCCAACTTTGCCTAGTCCAAAATGAAATCGGTTAAAAGCTGAAAGCAAGGGATTGAGGGCTAGGGAGGGGCCGTCTTAGGCCATTTGAGCTGTATTAGAAATTCTCTAAACACTTCCGAAACTCAACATCCCTTTTACCTACCAGGCACACCAAACAAATAAGAAATCAAAAGGAACGACCTATATATTGAAAAATGTTGTGAAGATTCTGTAATACGTATGAAAAGGAAGACGTTTGTTTTTGAGGCTTTCAATAATATGGAATTAGATTAGGAAATAATAATCCACAAAACATTAGATAGTTAGGGTTTTGGCATGTGTATAAAGACCTATATGTTGTTTACATGTAAATAGCCACTTAACTGATATTTTTTTTATAACACTCCTTGGATATTTCACATAATAGTGTTGTTTAGTTGCATACCTATGTAGTGTCTCATTATAACCTTGCCAAGTAACAAAAATTCTGTGGAACAAAAATAACCATGGTCAAAGGAAAAAGAGTGCAATGTACGTAGATATGAGGTAGTTGCATCAAAACTTCTGGTGGTAGATGAAGTAGTCTCTTCTCGATAATGAGAAGATAGTATGCCTATGTGATATGATGTGTTAAAGTTGCTACACTAAACCCTTACTCGGTAAACCGAGTGGGAAAACCCTATGTAGGAAGGGAATATATGCGTAAATGTACACGAGTCAAATCATGGCATCTTCTAGATGCAGTGTTAATAGAGGTGACCATACCAAAAGTGTGCATCCCTAAAACCTAACCAGATAAAAAAATCCAATGGGAAAAAATAACCCTGATCGTAAGACAAAAGTGTACATGATGGTTAAGTGAGTAGCTTTGGGATTGTTCAGTCATTATTTATGCATCTTTTAGATGTCATTCAATGCCCTTTTACATATCTTTTGAATGAATTCATGTCATCAATAGAAGAAAATGATAAATCTTGTGAGACTTATGTAGATTTGGAAAGATAGGTGAATACTGTAAAGAATTCCAAAAGAATGACTCAAATCGGAGTTCAAATGAAAGAGATGTCCCAAGTTGAGATTCAAGTTTCAAGTCAGGTTCTGGAGTAGCCATGCGCCCTATTTAGGGTCAAGACGAAGAACCTCGAATCGAGCCATGAAGGCCTTGAATCCTTGTCTGAGAATGTAGATCAAGTTTAATGGGAGTAAAGGTTCATGCTAAGACATGTTCTTAACATGTGTGTCAAAGATACCTTTTTTGTGTCCCAAATCCAGTCCTAGAACTAGCACCAGACGAGCCATGTCGAGTCCTTCAGAGCTTTCAGTATAATCTGAATCATATTCCATGGCACCCTTCAAGCCCACGGCCCAGCCCGTGGCCTAGCCAGTGTATCTACCGAACTAGGAAACTAGTTTTAGCGTTTCATTAAGCGTTTTTTGTTCTTTATTTTCAATTTTCAATTCTTAGATTTTAGGTAAGTTCTAGGAGTATTTAAAGAAGTCTTTAACATGAAATGAGAGGGAGTTCAAAGGTTTTTACACATAAACTAGCTGGACTTTTTAGTTTTGAGAAGCGAGAAGTTCTTTTGGTTTTGTTGGAAAAGTGTGGCACGCAGAGAACATTGGAGGAGGCTTAGGCGTGTTCTTGGCTTGCTCATGGTTTCAGTATTTCATTCTTTTTCCCTTTACTTCCTACGTTGTAATTTTGAAATATTTTATCATTGTTATTAATATGAATTTTGAGTAGTTCTCCATAGAATTAGAGCTATTTGAAATCCTGACCATGTAGCTGTTAAACGTGACTTGGCCCTTGGTTTACATGCTTTGAATGATGCATATAACTGTGATTGGTGTGCGTGATGATCTTAATTTATGCTTATGAGTCTAGTTAACTTTTTTTTTTGTATATTCTATAGGTAAATAATTGCTTGTTTGATTGACTATCTTCATGTGATTTTTTGGCACCGACGATTGTGGCTATACATCTTACTAGGAATCTAGTTCATGAAGACTGAGCTTACTAATCCTTCTCTAAAAGTAGTGTGGTGTCATTAAATGTCCCTTTATATTTCATGCATTCTATTGAAAAGTTGTAGTAGCGAGTTTAAGAGACATGCAACATATGACTTAAGAGGGATATAATATATGTGGAGTGAGCCTTGAGTAGACCTTCACATGGGCACCAGATTCAATTAAACATAATGGTACCTTAGAAATCACGTCAATAACTATTCAGTCATTATTTATGCATCTGTTAGATTTCATCCAGTTTCTTTTTTACATATCTTTTGAATGAATCATTCCACCAATAAGAGAAAATAATCAATCTTGTGAGACTTGTGCAGAGTTGCAAAGGTAGGTGAATTTTAAGAAGAATGCAAAAGAGTGGCTCCAAATGGATTTTTGATGACAAGGTTATCTAGAATTCAATGTTGGGTCCTCTATTTCAACAACTGAGACAAGAAAAGTCCTAGGACACTTCCAGGGGACTCCTAGCATGCTAAACCAAAGCACTGAGAACTTCACTATCTAAATCCAAGAATTGTGTTTGATGGCAACGCAGCCAAGTCCATGGAACGCCTTATTGAGCCCAAGCGGCAAAGTCTAAGATCTAAGCCAAGTCCATGCTAAGTGTGGTTTCTTTGCCAGAAACATGTCCACCCGAGACATGCCATCATGTCCCTTTTGAGTCCTTAGTCATTTAGAGCCTTTATGCCAGACCTCCACAAACTTGAGGTACCAGACCCATGTCTCTATCAGTTCCAAGCCCTGTACCAGGTCCTAGACATGTCTTAGCCACGTTTTCACTAGCAATATGCGTACTTGTACTCTTGACGCCTGCAAGCCTCTACGTGTGCCCACCTCGTCATTTGTACGCTTGTTAAACTCAATGCATGTTCTTTCTAAGTGCACTATCAGCACCTGAGTTGAGGAGTGTTCTAGAAATAACCCAAAATGGTGTCCCAAGACATGTCTGAGCCAGGATTTGGGGGCAGTTCGTGAATCGATGTCTCGGCTAGTTCTAAGTTATCCTTGGGCTATGAACCTTCAAAGTACAACTTTAATAAGCCCAAGACGTGGTGTGGCTCAATCGATAAGGTCTAAGTCCCACTCAGCCTAATGAAATCATTAAAAAGGATCTGAGAGTGTTTAATTAAGGCCCAACCATATTCTGGATGTCCAAGGCCTGGCTAGCTTATTCTTGTTCGACAAAGAAAACCCTGGCAAGGTGTTAGGACTTGCCTAGCCGTACAAGAATTTGAAGTCCAGTCTAGACTAGGATTGCTCACAAGTAAAGGTCCTAGATTTAAGGCTATGTCCATTTTTAGTTAGGAAACCTTTTCTTTTCAGTTTGGACAAAATATCTCTCTATTGTTCCTTTCCTATTTTATTTTCTAGTTTGTAGGGAACCTTAGGAACTATATATGCCCTTTTTAATGTGTGTTGAAGAATTCCCAATTTTTATGTTTTTACCTAGCTGCAAATTACATTGTTTTTGTTAAGTTCATATTTTCAAACAGCTTAGTTCTTGAAGTGGGTTGTTGAATGTGAGCATTGGAGGAAAATCTTTGGCATGGTCATCTGCTATGTTTATCTTTGATATTCTTATGTATCTATCCTATTATTACTTTTATTTTCAATGAAAGCAATCATGTCTATTTCAATTTCAATAATGTGTGGGGTAGTCTTTTTAGGATTAGTGCTGATTGAAGCCTTATCACGAATTGGAGAGATTTGTCCTCCAAGTTTCGTACATAATACTATCCAGTGGCCAAAATGAACAAGCTAAAAGGCGAAATAATGGACCCATGACAACCTGAAGATGAGTCCTAGGAATGGTTCAACCAGCTGATTCAATCATGTTTGCACCATAATATTGATGATTGCCACTTGATTTGTATTTCTATGTGGGTCTAAATATAGGGATAGAGGAATGGTAATGGTGAAGTCCTAATATAAAAAAGTCCAAGCGAGTACCACCAAGGAAGCTAGGGAGCTTTTGAAAGCATTGCTCAACGGGAAAAGCAGTTCAAGTATAAGGGACATCAACTTCAGATTCTAGGGGGATTGTCTAAGGACAAAGATGACACCATTGCCCAATCACAACAATGGTGAAGCAACTGCAATGAGAAATCTAGGAGTGCAAGTGTGTGATGTATGTTGTATCTAGGGGAGGTTCTCAAGACTACCTTATGGTATGTTTGGGAAATTTAGTGAAGGATCGAGGCCTAAATGATCCATGCTCCAAAATCTATAAAATTAGGTGGAGGAATCACCCCAACTTCCGCTGGAGTAATCACCCCAACTTCCGCTGGAGTAATAATCAGAACTCTTAGAATCCAATGCCATTATTAGGATTCCAACAACATGCTATTGTCCCTCCAATGCACTAATAGAGCGCCTCATCGAATTCCAATTTAAGAGCTAAGCCTTTGGAATAAATAATGGATTCTATGGCCTAGAGCACTTATGCACTTAGTCAGATCCACCATACCTTCATGCACGACACAAAGAGCCGTCTCACAAGCATGGAGAATCACTTGAGCCAAATTTCAAATCAGCTAAGTCAAAGAGAGTCAGGCAAGCTACCTAGCCAAATTGTAATTAATACGAGGGGACCTCAGCATTTCATAGCTAATGCCATCGCCTGTGATGTGGGACCCAATTTTAAGAGCCACATAATCTATTTGACACTCTACCGAGACCTCAGACTACTTCTCAGCGTGCGTCGTTGTCCAACAATCTGCTAGCCTCTATCGAGCCACTGCCCCAACCCATTCTATAGGTTGGACCCTAGCTGGTCAATTCTTCAAGCCTCCCAAGGACCGCACTTATCGACCAGGCCATATCTCAGGTCCGGTTCCTTACTCACTTCATAATGTGCCTAACCTTGTAGCACATGACCGCTCTTGGAGGAACAACATACACGTGCTTAATTCCCAACTACAAGGCATGCTCCAGGACCACGGTTTGCAAACCCTAGTGTGTAACGACCCGTTCCAGAAATCAGGATTAGATTAGTGATTAATGACGGATTAGTGAGGATAATCAGTAATTAGTTGGACGATTTCGGACGGACGGTGCAAAATGACGATTTTGCCCTTAGAATGCGTACAAATATTGACTTTTCGTTCGGACGGTCAAATGGACTTTGACCGATGACCGTGACGTAGTTCGGGACGTCACGAGTTCATAGACAGGTGGCACATCCGATTCCGACATTCAAGGAAGAAGTTATGACGTTTGGAAGTTTGAGGGTATTTTGGTAATTTTGTTAAAAAGGGGTAATTTGTTGACTTTTCCTATGAGATGGAATTTTTACGAACTTCGAGGAACGTTAAGAAGGTCTCGATGCCCTGAGTTCAACGACAGGCGGCACGCCGTCATCGGACGTCGGACGACAAAGTTACGGGTCAGGAAACACGAAGGGCAACATGGTAATTTGTGCAATTAAGGGTAAATTGGTCATTTCTTGCATTGGGTTTTGTGCCCAGTGACCATGGGACACTTGGCCACCTCAGGATTGGCGCCCACGCAGATTGGGACACATGTCCCTCACTGGAAGACTGTGGAAGCCTCGTACGGTCTCAACTTACTGGGGAAAATTGACACGACCCATCCCAATCCCCCTAGGATTACCATGGGATGTGCCATGCTCCCGTCTGACAAGAGGTGTCAGACAAGGGATAACCTATTGCCACTGCCCAAACGGGCTTCCAGAGTGCGTAAGGATCGATGGAGGAGGTGTGCGATGCTCAAGTCTCTGCTGCAGTCGCATCCGGAATCAACCTGAAGGGCATTGAAAACAAAAGCTGTGAGTGGACGAAAATAAACAAGTCTGTTTAAAACATTTATAAGACATTTATGCCCCTCAGTAAAACCATATGCATGCGCCAAAAACCAATGATCACACATTTATTTAGAAATAACCATTAGGGCCTTAGCCCGGAAACCACAGCATAGTTTCAATTTCCAAAAGTCAATCCAAGAGTTATTTCATCAATCCAGTAATATGAACCATAAGGCATATAATATAAACCATAACCATAATTTTAGCCACTGCACTATACACTCCAATCCGACATCCCTGATGTCTGACGTCCCTGACGTCAATAAGGTCACAATCACAAGGCTACGCGTGCCACTCGGGTCTCAATTTTCCGAGTTCAATCCCCGAACCCCGTTCGGGTACAGCATCCCCGATGCTTAGCGTCATAGACGCTGGACGTACTAGACGTCCGTGACCTCTCCGGGGTACCTCGCCGGAGGAGACAATATAATATGGAAGGATCTATACAGTGCAGTACTAAATACATTTTATCGATATCCACATGCAAAACATATAGGTATACATCGGTAAAATCCGAACCGATCGTTACATTTCATCAAACGGGTCTCATGCCCAAAACCGTGAAACGTGCCATGACCGAAACATCATCAAAACCATTTATAGATTCCAGCATGTGAACATATATAAAATGTAAACCAGGAAACATTTATTCAATTCCATTTAGGGTCCCCGACCCGCAATCACATGTAGAAATCAACTGGGCCCCTGGCCCGATTTCACAAGTTAACTGGGCCCCTGGCCCGATCCACATGTTAACTGGGCCCCTGGCCCGATTTCATAGTTCAACTGGGCCCCTGGCCCGATTTTACATTATTCAAGTCCGTAACCGTTTCATGAAATCATATCCAACCACATTTATGGAAATCAGTGCAAATCCAGAAAACTTCGGTTTACGTGCAAATACGTATTTCACCTCGAAATACGAGAAATCATTTTAAATTCACCGATATCCAAAGTAAATCATTTAATCATAATTATAACAATCATAAAACAGTTATGCATGCATCGAATTTATGAAACCAATGTCCACTCACAGACCGTTTAACCGAGCGCCTCGATACGCGTGCCATAGGCCTTCCCGGGCCACACCACTATCACCGGGACTCCCAATCCTGTCCAAATCACATTAGAGGATTACTAACCCCTTCATTAACATTCTATTCAAGTCCCGTAATTTTCCCGAATTTTTACGTATTTTTAAACTGGATTTAAAACCTTCGGACATCCCGAACAATATTGAAACGGGATCCGATCGACACGAAACCAATCCCAAAATGTTCGATACATTGTATAGGACAAAAGTCATGTTGACCTTACCTCGAGATTCGTGCCCACGCGCCGTCACGCGCCGCCGTGAGTGGCTGCGCGTGAAAGCCACGCGCCTGCTACAGTGACTGCTACAGTCACCACCTTCACCCGTTTGTCTGGTAAACGGGTCGAAAAGCCCGCGATAGGATCCGGTTCAATCACACTCAATTCGATATCAATTCAATCCGTTCTTGATCCTATAACAATCATAAACAAATGAATTTCAGGTCTGTGACATCGATCAACATCAACCATTCCCTAATCAAGTCAACAACCCGTGATCACCCAAAGCGGGTCGATCACCAAAACTCCTCCAATCCTCAACCATTCTCAAATTAACTTCACAGGAAGCTAATAAGGACTAATACGAACCAATTACCATGATTAATTGAACTCGACAATACCTCAATCGTCACAACTCAAGCTCGAGTTTTCCGGCCGTCCACCTCGTCCGTTCACGGCCCTAAGAGCCCCAAAGCTTGCCCCATTTGATCTGGTTCGACACGTTGAAGTTCCAGAAAGCTCAATCCACCATCAATTAGGCTTGGGCTGGCCTAAAAACCGAAGTTCGAATTTGAATTTCCCAGAAACCAGTTTCGGGTTTCTCAGAGAAATTCCAACCCCAAACTCACTCAATCCTTCCATTCTCAATCACAGAGGAACCCACACGACTCACACACCATTCCTTTAATCCCATTCAGCCGTTAAAGGCATCCAAAAAGTGTCCAATTTCCACTGTGTAATGTTCCCCTGCATTGTCCCAAAAACAAAAGAAAACCCAGTGCCCATGTCGTGCAATCGATGCCAACTCAATCCCCATGTGCAATTCCACCTCAAACCGTCCCAATCCAGCCATTTAATTGATAAACAATCAAGGGATCGATCGTACAAAGCATCCACTACACGGCCAGTTCAATGGAACAGTGTCCCGTGTGAAATTACATTTCTGCCCTTGTGCAGAAAATTACTAAAATGCCCCTTACGCATCCTGACCCGTAACTCGGTCATACAGACTCCGATTGATGCGTGCCGCCTGTCATTGGATTCGTATCGACGATACCTACGTAACGGTCCTTGGCCCTCGGCCATCGGACATCCCGGTCGAAAAGTCAACATTCACCCTTATATCGTCCAAATTACGAAAATGCCCCTGGACTTCCGTACATCATAACTTCCACCACGAACGTCGGAATCGAACGTGCCACCTGTCTATGAACTCGTGACGTCCCAAACTACGTCACAGTCATCGGTCAAAGTCCATTTGACCATCCGAATTAAAAGTCAACGTTTTGCCCACGCCCAGGGGCAAAACGGTCATTTTGCACAATTCGCCCGAAATCGCTCAACTAATCCCAGATTAGTAAATCACAATTAAATACTATTAAATCCCGATATTCGGGACGGGTCGTTACAACCTTCCCTCCTTATATAATTTCGTCCTCGAAATTACCAATTACCTTATTCCACAACCACCTTGTGGAAAACATTTCGACCACATGTCATGTGTACACCTGTACACCCACTTACTGGAACAACATCAGTCTCGTCTGTACCCAGACATCCCATCACAATCATACGTCATAATAGCAACAACACTCGACCACCGCGAGTGGAAATGATCACCTGATCCGCGATAGAATCGCCTAACCATTTAGCTGACTCCTTCAGCTAAACGGTTCCCTTCCATTGCCAATTATATCCTTACATTTGCTCCCATTGGGAGTCACCAAATCTCATTTGTCAGTCCATGCTGACACCATCAGTCAAGCTGTCACCACTAAGCTTTACCACCCTGATAAAGCCCCAACCATCAGCCAGTCAGTGACAACACCACGTACTACATCACTCTCGATGTCGCGTAAGATCAACCACATGATCTCAATTCGCAGGGCAAGCCCATTCCTGCGACATAAATAAATCTCAATGTCCATAACCGCCGACTCCGTCAGCGAACCAAGATGCTGGGAAATCACGGTGTGATCAAGTCACACAAGGCTACTCGTGGTTACTCAGACCACCAACTCACTCATCCTGAGTGTACGTACACCGTCAATTAACCCAATCAAGTGGTGTAACTGGAACACATTGAATACCAGCCCAGCAGTGATCACACATCACAACACTAGGGTTCCACAAGCCAACCATGGCTAAGAGCACCTGCTCATACAATCACTGAACCCGACAAAATCACTCTGCACAGCGCACAGTATCCAATGTCCAGTCCACAATCACAAACAAACAAATGATATCGGAACCAAGCCGATCACCAACACGTTTGATCACACACCACGGGTACACCCCATGTACCGCCATTAGGCATCATTCAGCCTAACCAGTATCAATCCTCGTATAACGTACCCTGTACGTACATCAATCCATCAATCCGCCTACAACCACCCGGGTCATGGCCAAACACGTTCTAGTAACGAAGTACATTTTCCCAACCAACATGAGACAAAACGAACTCCACCCATCATCTAGTTCCAATTCCGAATCCGAATCCGCAATTTCGCAAGAAATCCCGAATCCGAACCCCACATCATAATTATAATCCATTCCCAAATCCGAATCCGAAATCATTATTCCGTAAGCTAGCATTGGAATAATCATTCCGCACCCAAATCCAGTAATCCATTTTCGAGCTTCGCAATCGAATCCTGAATCGTCACCCAGAAATTCGATTCCAAAACCCAAAATCTCGTTTACATCCATCAAGACGTAATATAACCGATCCTATCGGTTACCCGCTCAAAACACTCGATTGACTTCATAGGGAAGCTAATCCCAATATCCACACGTCAAAGGTTGATGAAATCCGACCACATCGGAAACCCTACTCACCTGAGTAACAAACCATATGGACTCCACTTCGAAACGAAGTTCGGTCCCGTCGTTTACGACTCGCATACCAAGGTAAGAGTGATAAACTCACACCCAATCTGGATCATCAAGATCACGACCCAGATCCAACACTACGTCATCCGAAACGTAATACCACGGTCCTAGATCGTCACATCGACCAAGCCGACAACATCACAAACCAAATCCACCTAGGATCCACACATGCTCACATAGCTAACAAACCATCTGAAAGCTGATCGTAGGGTCTTACACCCTCAATTGAATCATTCGTCTAATTTCCCCTTGGTGGAAAGATGACCACGCATTTCACCACCAATTCCAAAATCATACACAACTTCTTGTGTCCAATGACCCCAAGCCAAACATGGGTCCACCTACCAATACACGCTCAACGTACTGGTAACAACAATCATGATCTGCCACGGCAGGAAATAGGAAGTCAACCCCAATGACTTCGGAATACCAATCACCGATGCGGAAACGAGCACTCCTCTCGTCTCCCAATCACAACTCTCCCCGAAACGGGAGTTCCAACCATGTTGGGAACAGACATGCTCCCAATGAGATGTCAAGTCCAACCACTGGACTGCCCATGTCCATACCTCACTTGGACCACAACGTGTCCAAAATCAAATCATCACTCGGACCTCACGTCCGCCAATACTCATGTATGCACACACCCCGATTCCGAACGGATATTTCCACGACACTGCCTGGATGTGCATACCCAACTACCTTCGCCTCACATCTCAACCTTTACAGGTTCAATCCTCAGGTTCCAAGTGATCCACAATCACAAAATCACACGTCAATACCACGAATGGTTTCCCCGACTTTTCCAATTTCAATAATTTCCTTGTATTCTCAGGGGATATAAGCAGTACACAAACTTACCAATCTCGGAGCTGACAACAACTCCACAAATCCACCAATTCTCATGACATAGGGAACATCATCCCTAGATTCCTCAAGTTTCAATCATACCTTTATATCCATTCATCACTTGTCATCATATACCTGTTAGGACTTATCCCAACACATCACGACCTCCACTGGATCCCATCCAGTCCAAGACTCAACCACCACTGAGTCGCAGATACCGATCATCTGTCCATCATGACAGAGTCACACCCCAACTGGTGGCTCATCGTCATCACAATTACTGTCACCAGCACCAGCGCTAGTACCAGCACCAACGCACCATCATCAATACTAGTATCAGCACACAGTCATCCATACTAGTATTGGCATATAGGTATCACCATACCAACATCCATACATAGCACACGAACACCCATGCTAGCACACGAACATCCATGCTAGCACACAGTGTGCAAAGTTGTTACCCTGGATCTCCGTTCATTCCGAACGACGACCCCGTAACACCACTCGTACCTCACGACTATGGGTACCTCCAATTTTTGCCATCAGCATATCAGGACAATGAACGTTCCCTGAACATCCCCAAGTGTCACAACCACACTCAATATCCTCGATAGCCAGTTATCTCGACACAACTGTCGACCAACAGTCATCGTTGTCAAGATCCGTATCCACACATCATACTAACATTCGATCCAAACCAGGATTCCATATTTCCTAATATCCGTATCCGTAGATCGAAACCCATAAGACTCACTAGAGTCATCCACACGGTCATCCACGACCTCAGCCGCACGTCGCAGCACAAATCCTTAATTAAAGTTCACTTTTCCGGTCCATCAATATAAATTAGGGTTCCAAAATCACACCCTAGGGTTCCACCGAACCCAACTGCCTTTTGCAGTAAAATTCACAACCTGACCGACCCCGCGGTCCTGACATCGCATAGACGTCAAATCCAATCCAATCGTCAATCCAACGTGGGTTCCATCGTGGGTTCCACCACGAAGGTCATCGGCTAACTCCGATGCACCAACACCCCGTACACTAGCCAACACTACTAGGGTCCAAAACTTAGACCAATACTCAACTGAGTTTCGCATTTCCATAACATTATTCCAATGGGGTTCCCTGAACCTAGCTGTGCCCAGTGGCACAACAATCCATCATCACATGACCGAACCGATGGTCCCGCATTACCAGTTAATCGTATACAACCCCACTTGGGTTGAATCGCAACAATGCACGACGTATCGGGCCAAACACACCAAATTCACTATACAAACCCAAAACTATCTATCAGGTTGACAACGGAACTGCAGCCCAAAGAGACATCACACCCTCGTCCTTCGCGCACAAAAGAGCAAAACCTGCTCTGATACCACTTGACACGACCCATCCCAATCCCCCTAGGATTACCATGGGATGTGCCATGCTCCCGTCTGACAAGAGGTGTCAGACAAGGGATAACCTATTGCCACTGCCCAAACGGGCTTCCAGAGTGCGTAAGGATCGATGGAGGAGGTGTGCGATGCTCAAGTCTCTGCTGCAGTCGCATCCGGAATCAACCTGAAGGGCATTGAAAACAAAAGCTGTGAGTGGACGAAAATAAACAAGTCTGTTTAAAACATTTATAAGACATTTATGCCCCTCAGTAAAACCATATGCATGCGCCAAAAACCAATGATCACACATTTATTTAGAAATAACCATTAGGGCCTTAGCCCGGAAACCACAGCATAGTTTCAATTTCCAAAAGTCAATCCAAGAGTTATTTCATCAATCCAGTAATATGAACCATAAGGCATATAATATAAACCATAACCATAATTTTAGCCACTGCACTATACACTCCAATCCGACATCCCTGATGTCTGACGTCCCTGACGTCAATAAGGTCACAATCACAAGGCTACGCGTGCCACTCGGGTCTCAATTTTCCGAGTTCAATCCCCGAACCCCGTTCGGGTACAGCATCCCCGATGCTTAGCGTCATAGACGCTGGACGTACTAGACGTCCGTGACCTCTCCGGGGTACCTCGCCGGAGGAGACAATATAATATGGAAGGATCTATACAGTGCAGTACTAAATACATTTTATCGATATCCACATGCAAAACATATAGGTATACATCGGTAAAATCTGAACCGATCGTTACATTTCATCAAACGGGTCTCATGCCCAAAACCGTGAAACGTGCCATGACCGAAACATCATCAAAACCATTTATAGATTCCAGCATGTGAACATATATAAAATGTAAACCATGAAACATTTATTCAATTCCATTTAGGGTCCCCGACCCGCAATCACATGTAGAAATCAACTGGGCCCCTGGCCCGATTTCATAGTTCAACTGGGCCCCTGGCCCGATTTTACATTATTCAAGTCCGTAACCGTTTCATGAAATCATATCCAACCACATTTATGGAAATCGGTGCAAATCCAAAAAACTTCGGTTTACGTGCAAATACGTATTTCACCTCGAAATACGAGAAATCATTTTAAATTCACCGATATCCAAAGTAAATCATTTAATCATAATTATAACAATCATAAAACAGTTATGCATGCATCAAATTTATGAAACCAATGTCCACTCACAGACCGTTTAACCGAGCGCCTTGATACGCGTGCCATAGGCCTTCCCGGGCCACACCACTATCACCGGGACTCCCAATCCTGTCCAAATCATATTAGAGGATTACTAACCCCTTCATTAACATTCTATTCAAGTCCCGTAATTTTCCCGAATTTTTACGTATTTTTAAACTGGATTTAAAACCTTCGGACATCCCGAACAATATTGAAACGGGATCCGATCGACACGAAACCAATCCCAAAATGTTCGATACATTGTATAGGACAAAAGTCATGTTGACCTTACCTCGAGATTCGTGCCCACGCGCCGTCACGCGCCGCCGTGAGTGGCTGCGCGTGAAAGCCACGCGCCTGCTACAGTGACTGCTACAGTCACCACCTTCACCCGTTTGTCTGGTAAACGGGTCGAAAAGCCCGCGATAGGATCCGGTTCAATCACACTCAATTCGATATCAATTCAATCCGTTCTTGATCCTATAACAATCATAAACAAATGAATTTCAGGTCTGTGACATCGATCAACATCAACCATTCCCTAATCAAGTCAACAACCCGTGATCACCCAAAACGGGTCGATCACCAAAACTCCTCCAATCCTCAACCATTATCAAATTAACTTCACAGGAAGCTAATAAGGACTAATACGAACCAATTACCATGATTAATTGAACTCGACAATACCTCAATCGTCACAACTCAAGCTCTAGTTTTCCGGCCGTCCACCTCGTCCGTTCACGGCCCTAGGAGCCCCAAAGCTTGCCCCATTTGATCTGGTTCGACACGTTGAAGTTCCAGAAAGCTCAATCCACCATCAATTAGGCTTGGGCTGGCCTAAAAACCGAAGTTCGAATTTGAATTTCCCAGAAACCAGTTTCGGGTTTCTCAGAGAAATTCCAACCCCAAACTCACTCAATCCTTCCATTCTCAATCACAGAGGAACCCACACGACTCACACACCATTCCTTTAATCCCATTCAGCCGTTAAAGGCATCCAAAAAGTGTCCAATTTCCACTGTGTAATGTTCCCCTGCACTGTCCCAAAAACAAAAGAAAACCCAGTGCCCATGTCGTGCAATCGATGCCAACTCAATCCCCATGTGCAATTCCACGTCAAACCGTCCCAATCCAGCCATTTAATTGATAAACAATCAAGGGATCGATCGCACAAAGCATCCACTACACGGCCAGTTCAATGGAACAGTGTCCCGTGTGAAATTACATTTCTGCCCTTGTGCAGAAAATTACCAAAATGCCCCTCACGCATCCTGACCCGTAACTCGGTCATACGGACTCCGATTGATACGTGCCGCCTGTCATTGGATTCGTATCGACGATACCTACGTAACGGTCCTTGGCCCTCGGCCATCGGACATCCCGGTCGAAAAGTCAACATTCACCCTTATATCGTCCAAATTACGAAAATGCCCCTGGACTTCCGTACATCATAACTTCCACCACGAACGTCGGAATCGAACGTGCCACCTGTCTATGAACTCGTGACGTCCCAAACTACGTCACAGTCATCGGTCAAAGTCCATTTGACCATCCGAATTAAAAGTCAACGTTTTGCCCACGCCCAGGGGCAAAACGGTCATTTTGCACAATTCGCCCGAAATCGCTCAACTAATCCCAGATTAGTAAATCACAATTAAATACTATTAAATCCCGATATTCGGGACGGGTCGTTACAAAAATCCATTGATCTCACACCTGGGCCTCCTACCCGGTGTCCAGCACCTGCCCATCCAACTTATCCTGACAAATTCCAGACTGTCACCTCAAGTCGGTCAAACGAACCAACTTATCCGACTTTCATTCCTTCTGACGTTCATCCCATTCCCACCGAGGTCGACACCTTTCAACACCTGCGATACTTCTAACGTCGTAACAGCCGACACTCACGGCTAGTAGGTACGCCACAATACCACTGCTTCCAGGCTCATCAGCCTTGATCCTTTCCCAAGTCAAGCGTACCTCGTACCAAGACTTCAGTACCTCATGTCAGTTGACAGTCAACAGGCACAACTTCTAAGCACACCAATTCTCAAGACGGCATCTACTGACCTCAGTACCTCCATGATCCGTACTACTTCTGTCAGCGATTCGCACCGACCCCACTGGAGTCACCACGTATCTACTTACAACAACTATGCAACAATTCATCTCACTGGTGGTCTCCTTAACCACCAGCCTAGTCAACCTATGGGATCACCATCAATGTCCCACTTTACCTATCTGGGTGGGCGCCAATCCTGAGGTGGCCAAGTGTCCCATGGTCACTGGGCACAAAACCCATTGCAGGAAATGACCATGTTACCCTTAATTTCACAAATTACCATTTTGCCCTTCGTGTTTCCTGACCTGTAACTTTGTCGTCCGACGTCCGATGACGGCATGCCCCCTGTCGTTGAAATCAGGGCATCGAGACCTTCCTAACGGTCCTCGAAGTTCGTGAAAATTCCATATCGTAGGAAAAGTCAACAAATTACCCCTTTTTAACAAAATTACCAAAATACCCTCAAACTTCCGAACGTCATAACTTCCTCCTCGGATGTCAGAATCGGATGTGCCACCTGTCTATGAACTCGTGACATCTCGAACTACGTCACGGTCATCGGTCAAAGTCCATTTGACAGTCCGAATGAAAAGTCAACATTTGTGCCCATTCTAGGGGCAAAATTGTCATTTTGCACCGTCCATCCGAAATCGTCCAACTAATTACTGATTATCCTCACTAATCCATCTAAAGGCACGTCCATATTGTAGGTTCTCTTCAATAACCTAATATGGACCAGTGATAGTCACTCCTTCTCAGCTTCCTTCCGTCATCCTTCAACGGAACACACAACGGTCCTCAACTATGACATCACAAGTCATTCTACCTTAATCCAACTTAGCAAAATCCTATGGCACTCGCCACACAGGCCACTCCCAGGGTCACCAAGTACTCTTCCTACTCCCGAATACATCGACCCGTGTTCATGACTAAGGGGGGTCACAATTCCTGAAGTTTCTTCAATGAATCCTCAAGTCGACTCCAAAGTATCCATCTCTCGTACTTGACATCTAACACCAACTCAGAATCAACACATATCTCATCGTCCAACTACACTTCTTGATTCCGAGATTCCAACCAGGTTGGAAGTATATCCACCTTTTCCAACCATGGTACTCAAACTGCAACACGAATACCACCACTGGACGAACCGCCCAAACGTCAACTCTGCTGCGCTTACGCAATCCACAACTCTTACGGATCACAACCACGTGTCCGTAACCAAACCAACTCACCGACCAACTCACCTTTCGGTTCACACCATTTACGCACACTCAAAGGATGTCAATTATCACTCCTTCTGATGATTGCATCCCAACCTTTCCAAGGTTCAATCCCGAGCACCACTCTTCGTACCTAGTTCTCAGCATCGGGATGCAGACCCAGTTGCCTGTCTGCTAGCCCATAGTGCATCTCGGTCCTCAATTAAGGACCAGCCCTCGGCCAATAGAGGATTTTCCTTGTAATTTTCAACTTTGAAATTCTGTAATACCTGCTCAAACTAAATGAGTACAATTTGATTTGAATGATGATAGAATTTTACCTTTTCTTCATAGCTTGTATCATAAGATTAAGAATAAGTAAAAGTTTACAAACAAGATCAACAACATGCAACATAAGCTGCAGATTATACCACCCTTCCACAAATTGGTCAAGCACATGCCAATTTTCGCCAAACTCATCAAGGATTTAGTTGTAGGAAAGAGAGGCTTTAACCCTAATGACATCATCGACTTGCTTAAGGCTTGCTCTGCTGCTCTCTTATGAAGACTCCTGAAGATTAGAGACTCCGGACCCCCATTACTGATGATTGCTTGTGTGATATAGGTGCTTTGGTAAGTATCATGCCCTTCCATACACACACACACACACACACACACACACACACACACACACACACACACACACACACACACACACACACACACACACACACACACACACACACACACACACACACACACACACACACACACACACACACACACACACACACACACACACACACACACACACACACACACACACACACACACACACACACACACACACACACTAATCTCTCAATCTAGGAGAACTAAAACCAACTCACTTATGTGTACGCTTAGCTAATGCATCTATCATTAACCTCATGGGTGTTTTAGAAGATGTACTTGTCTAAATCAGTGATACATGTGTTCTAAATGATTTTTATTTTCCAAAAATGGATAGGATTGATAAGAAAAACGAGTCACCCTTGATTTTTGGCAGGCCACTTTTGGACATGGCTAAATGTTTAATAGATGTTAAAAACGACCAGGTTTTCATCAATCTGTTGGATCAATTGTGGACATTTTCTATTCATGATGTTATTCAATATCCTAGTGAATTATTGTTAACTTTCCTCTGAATACGATGGATGCATTATTGCAGAAAACCATTGCTAACTCTTGCATTGTAGATCCTCTTGAAAAAGCCATTACAGACACCTCACATCTCGAAATGCAAAAGGAGGAACACGTGATGAAAGATGTCGTGTTCCTCAATGTCGTGCATGTGTATACAAGGACCAGGCAACCTATCTTTGAGGAATTGCACCTCACGACCCAATAGCAAGCAATGTCGTCCCACATCCAAGCTCATAACCTCAAGCTGTAACCACGACTTCAACATCACAAATATGCATACTTAGGTAAAAATCAAACTTTTTCAATCATTATTGCTTCTAACTTGAGTATTGTGTAAGAGAGTGAGTTGGTGTAGGCTTTAAAAGTCAATCAAACATCCATAAGATGGACCATTAAGGACATTAGGGGAATTAGCCCCACCAACTGCATACATCAGATCTTACTAAAAGATGACACCAAACCATCTTGTGAGGCAAAAAGGAAGCTCAACCCTCCAATGAAAGAAGTCATAAAGAAAGAGGTGCTCAAGCTAAGGAAGTGATAAAGAAAAAGGTGCTCAAACTCTAAGATATTAGCATTATATATCCCAACTCTATTTCTAAATGGGTAAGTCCTATCTAGATAGTTGCAAAGAAATGTTGGATCGCTATGGTCAAGAACGAGCAAAATGAACCGATGGGCCTTCTAGCTCGTGAATTCCGAGGGTTGATGGATGTTCTTTGCATAACTCTGGCCTCTGTAGCCTGTGTCTGTAACGATCCGTCTCGAATTTTGGGATTAGATTAATGACTAATGAAGGATTAGTGAGATTAATTGGTGACTAGTTGAGCAAAATATGACGGACGATGTAAAATGACCGTTTTGCCCCTGGTCTTGGGCAAAATGTTGACTTCTGACCTGGGAGGTCCGATGGCCAAGGGTCGAGGACTGTTACATAGATCGGGTCGATATGAATCCATAGACAGGAAGCACGTCGAAATCGGACGTCGAACGAAGAAGTTATGGTCACGGGAGCGAAATCGGGGATTTGCATCTCGGGATCCGAATAAAAGATTAATTAATTATTATTGGGTAGATATTTTTGGTGGGACCCTTGGATGAGTGACACTTGTCACTCATCCCATTGGTCAATACCCCAAAAAGGTGGATCTAAACATTAAAAATATGATTTATTGTCTTCATGCAATCCCAGCCATCCATCTCATTTCCAAGATTGCATCTGCACCATCCGTTCCACCTTCTTTTTCTTTTATTCTGATCAGTCATCTCTCTCTCTCTCTCGACATCTCTCTCTCTCTCATCATCTCTCAAGCCGCGAAGAACAAGCTTGCACAACCTCAAATGATCACAACCACCCAACCTGGTCCTAGACAGTGTGGAACTGGAAGTGGGAGGAAGTTAGGAGGTCTGAGAAGGTGACGGGGAGGATTTCAAAGCAGTCCATGGCAGGGGTAGGCCGGAAACCCGAAAAACCTGCATGACCCATTTAACCTTTTTTGTAACTTTTAGGTTTGACGTCTAAAACTTATGCTCATACTTAAGTTTGATTCTAAGGACCAGGACGAATCTTTTGATGCTGGTTTCGTGGATCCAGACGGCTGGAAAAGTAAGGAACATGGAGGATGATTTTCGGGGCTACGGGTTATGGATCGCAGGTATAAACCTTGACGCCCTTTGTTGTTTTTGGACCAATAGAACTGTAGAATAAACTTAGACGAATCCATAGGTGGAAACCCCGTCAAAAATGGTGTCCGGGATTGGGAGAACCGATCGGGTCGGTCCGTCGATTTGGTTGAACTGGACCGAACCAGCGAACCGGTTCAGACTAGGTTCGCTGGAGGTTGACGATGAACAGTACCCGGCTCGTGGGTTTCATGCGCAGGGAGTTCAGGCTAAGAGTGGGGGCGCATGAGGGGTATTTTGGGGAAACTTTCAACATGTGAATTAATCTATTCGATGTAACGAACATTTTGGGACTAGTTTCGTATCGATCGGACATCGTCTCGATATGTTTCGGGATGTCCGAAGGTTTAATGGCTAGTTTAAAAATACTTAAAAATTTGGAAAAATTATAGGGCTTTAGTAGGAGGTTAATGAAGAGGTTAGTAACCCTTTAGTGTGATTTGGACGAGTTTAGAAGTCCCAGTGATAGTGGTGTGGCCCAGGAAGGCCTATGGCACGCGTATCGAGGAGGCAACGTAGGATGGTTTGTGAGTGGACTTTGTTTTCTAAACTGTGATGCATGCATAACTATTTTCTATGTTTTACATACGTGATTTCTATGATGATGATTGTGGCATTGGTGGATTATATGATTGCACGTATTTCGAGGTAAACTCGTATTTACACGTATTTCGAGATGGACGAGTTTATACTATTGCTATGTGAATGTGAATTCAATAATGATTCTGTGGCATGGTTTTGGTTTTAGAAAGATGAACTTGGGCATGAGACCCATTTGAGTTATGTGATCGGGCTAGGGGCCCAGTTGGTTTGCGAAATCGGGCTGAGACCCTTTTTAGTTATGTGATCGGGTCGGGGGCCCAGTGGTTTACAAAATCGGGCATGAGGCCCAGTTAAGTTTTATAAATGTGATTTCGGGTCTAGGACTCTGTTTCATGAATGTGATTTCGGGCCGGGGACCCTAAATGGATTGTAACGACCCGTCCCGACAAACAGGATTAGATTAGTGATTAATGACGGATTAGTAAAGTTAATCGGTGATTAGTTGGATAATTTCGGACGGATGGTGCAGAATGACGATTTTGCCCCTAGAATTGGGCAAAATGTTGACTTTTCGATCGGGCTATCAAATGGACTTTGACCGATGACTGTGATGTAATTTGGGACGTCATGAGTTCATAGACAAGTGGCACGTCCGATTCCGACATCCGAGGAGAAAGTTATGACGTTCGGAAGTTCAAGGGTATTTTGGTAATCTAGTTAAAAAGGGGCAAAAGGTTGACTTTTCGTGCAACATGTCATTTGCACGAACCTCGAGGACCGTTAGGAAGGTATTGATTCCCTGAGCACGACATGCGGCATACTGTCATCAGACATCGGACGGTTTTGTTATAAGTCCAAAACGCGAGGGGCAAAATGGTAAATTTCAGGGGCAAGGGCAATTTGGTCTTTTTGGATGTGACCAACTATGTTTGGACATATGGCTGACTGAGAACTTGTGCCTAGTAGAATTGGGATACTTGTCCTTGCTCTAGAGGGTTGTGGAAGGTTGGACGACCGCCTCAATTGTTTTAAAACATGGCTGATATTTGTTTGTGCACAATGCTTGAATGAGAAAACACAGGAAAACAGGGACGATGAACAAACTGATAACCCAACCCATTAAGAGAATGACCCTTTGTTTATGGTTTGTTCATCAAATTTATTAAGCGTGATGAGACAGAGTTGAGGGTGGTGGCACATCGGCCACAACAACAGGGGAAGGTAAGAAACCCGTGAGTCCCCTGTTTGGTTTTGAAATATTGGAATCGACTTGAAGGGTTAATGAGCCCAATTGATTAATTGGATGTTGATTATGAAGTGTTTAGGAGTTGGATGGACTGGGAATGGTGGCTCGCCGTGGAAGCAGAGGAAACCGTGACTGGTAAGTAAGGAGTCGAAAGTGGTGATTTTTGTTTTGGTGCCCGATATTCGAATTCAGGAATTAGGAAGTGTTTCTGGAGGTTCTAGTGCCGGTTTGAAATCAACAGGGATGAAGGTGGTGGCTGGAAAGATGACGACTGAACGTCGAACAGTGCCCAGTTTTCCTTCGTTTTGGGAGGTAAGTTCCAAGCTTAAAACGTTTGTTTTAAAGGGTCTAAACGATTATGCGCAATGAGTCAAACCTGTAGGACTAACTAGAATTTAAAACCAGTCGAAAATAAGGGAAAATGGGGTCGAACCGCCCATTCCGGCTTGGTCCAACCGGTCTGAACCGGGTCAGCGAGAGGAAGATGGTGACACTGTTCACGCGCGTGGGTTTCACGTGCAGGAAGTTCCAGGCGCGTGTGGGGGCACGTGAAGGGTAGTTTGGGGAATCTTCCAACATTACTTTTAAAGTATTTGATGTAACGAACATTTTGGCACTGGTTTCGAGACGATCGGACATCGTCTCGATATGTTTCGGAAGGTCCGAAGGTTTTAGGCCTCAGTTAAAATAGTTAAAATTCGAGAAAATTACGGGGCTTATGTTAGGACCGGTCCCAAATCCCCAGGGATTAACGTGGGACCCGCCTGATCCTGTCTGACACCACGTGTCAGACCAGGGAAAATTCCAACTCTAGCCCTCGCCGGGGCTATCAGAGTGCGTCAGGATCATAGGAGGAGGGGAGTGATGTCTCGTCTCTGCTACAGCCCGCATCCGCGATCAACCTGAAGGGCGTTAAAACACGAAAACTGTGAGTGGACAAAAATAAACATTTCATTTAAAAACACTTTCGTATAAAGACATTTATGCCCTTCAATAAAAGCATATGCATGCATTCAAAAACCTTTTATTAAAACGTTCATAAAACCATTTGTCAAACATTTACAAAACCTTTCAAGGGTTCATGCCCGGTTCCCATAAACTGTCATGACCCATAAAAACCTTTCAAGGGTTCATGCCCGGCCCCATAAACCATCATGACCCATATATCCATTTGGGTCCTCGACCCGAAATCACAAACTTACAAACCATAAACCAAAACATGGGAACTCAGCCCCAAATCAACGTACGTGGGACTCAGGCCAACCCATTCTCAGTGAAATACCAAAACATACAATACGGCGTCTTTGCCCCCAAATCATTTCTAAAACATCGAATACGGGGTCTCACCCCAACACACTTTCCGAATCATAAAACACGGAATACGGGGTCTCCGCCCTCAAATCACTTCCCATGAAACCACATACGTATCGACATACGTATAACCCATCCGAGGCACTTCCGAGAAGATGCCAACCCGGGGCACACAGCCCCTAGGGATCACATCCCCAATATAGTCACGATTAATCATATCTATACTAGTGTGCACACTACTCGGGGTCTCACTCTGAGTCTTCTCCTAGGAATCTCCATCTGGGAGGCTCAATCTCTGGATCTAGTCCGAGCTCTATCTCTAGATCTAGTCCACATATCTCTCCGGAATCTGGTCCGGGACCACATCATATCTCTCCGGAATCTGGTCCGGGACCACATCATATCTAGTAACCACCACTCCTGGAACAGGATCCCTATGGGGATACCCATTCTGGTTTATGGATCGTGACTCTCCAGGTCGACGTTGGAGGAGACCATATAATCAATATGGAGGGTTCATTCATTTTCAAATCTCTTTCTTTCTTTCTCAAATAATTTCTTTCTCAAAACTCATTTCTCAACTGGGTCTCATACCCGATTCATCTCAACAGGATTCCTCGAATCCGATTCAAATCCATTTCACAAGCCTCGGCCTAAATCCACAGTTCAACTGGGTCTCATGCCCGAATTCTCATTTCACAAACTGAACTGGGACTCAAGCACGATGTTACACTCAACTGGGCATCTAGCCCGATATCACGATAACTGGGCCCTACGCCCGAAACCATAACTCAACGGGACCTCAAGTCCGATTTCACAACCAACGGGGCCTCAAGCCCGATATTATAAACCAACGGGGCATCAAGCCCGATAGTACTACTAACCGGGCCTCAAACCCGAATCGTAAACCAACTGGCCCCTCGACCCGATCGTATAACACAAATGGACCCTCGGTCCGATTCCTCGTCAATTCAAATGGACTCCAAGTCCGAGAGTTCCTAAATCAAATGGGCCTCATGCCCGATTTCATATTTCCAAATCTAAAATCCATTCATTAAACCCTCATTGAAAACTTAGAAAGTATAAGCAACGTATAAAACTGGAAATCTCGAAATACGTGCAAATACGTAAATCCTAGGCTACCACAAACAAATGCACTCATGGCATCACAAAACATATATTAAAACAATTGTAAAACATTTATGCATGCATCAATTTCGAGAGAAGGGTCCACTCACAGACCGTCTGAAGCCGCGCCTCGATACGCGTGTCATAATCGTCTCCCGGGTCAATCGTCGCCTCCGGGATTCCCGAACCTGTCCAAATTCATTTAGTGGGTTACTAACTACTTATAGAACCCCTCACTAAAGCCCCGTAATTTTTCGGATTTTCTAACTATTTTTAAAATCGATCCTAAACCTTCGGACAGCCCGAACTATATCGAAACGATGTCCGATTGACACGAAACCAGTCCCAAAATGTTCGTTACATCGAATAGATGAAATTACATGTTGGAACCACCCCAAAATTATGTCCCACACGCCTCCACGCGCAGTCTAAAGGGGCTGCACGTGGGGCTCACGCGCCTTGCGACTGTTCATCTTCCCCAGCGTGTAAACAGGTCCAGACCGGTTTTCTGTGCAATCCGGGCCAGTTTCCTCCTCCATTTTTCGTCCAATCTCTTCCTTTTCGATTCCAATCTTCCTATTTTCAAGTTTTCTATCAATTCCAATCCTTAAAACTAACTAAAACTCCATAAAACCTAACCATGTTCAAATGCCTCACGGCCATAATTTTTCCCGGCCACCCTCCAGGCCTCCTCCATCGTGAACCGCTCTTAATAGCTTCCTAAAAACCCCCTATCAACCTAATAACCTCAACCTAATCACCCAAAACCGGCCATAATGCACAAATCGATAAAACATGGAAAAAAACTCAAACCGAGTACTTTCTCGGTCCATGGCCACCGTCCACGGTGGCGTCGCCTCCCGCCTGCCACCGTCGTCAATCTTCACCCCTCTCACTCTCAGGACCTCACAACCATGCTCATAGGGTAAGGTTTTGGATTTGGGGTTGAATGGAATCGGGTTTGGGTTTTGGTAATGGAAAAAGAATGATCGATGAAGGTAATAGAAAATGCATGAATGAAAATGAATGTTCAGTGGATGAGTGACACTTGTCACTCATCCATTGGGCCACTGACAAAACCCTGGGCCCCACCTAATTCCACTTGCCTCGAAAAACGTGCTAGTGTGAATAGTACTTTACAACTTCCGTGAACCGTAACTTCGCCGTCGAACGTCCGAATTCGGCGTGCCGCCTGTCTACGGATTCGTATCATCCCGATCTACATAACGGTCTTCGGCCCTCGTCCATCGGACCTCTCAGTCAAAAAGTCAACTTTTAGCTTCTATTCACCTAAATTACCAAAATGACCTTGGACTTCCGAACGTCATAACTTCCTCCTTGAACGTCGGAATTGAGCGTGCCACTTGTCTATGAACTCGTGATGTCACGAACTACGTCACAATCATCGACCAAAGTCCATTTGACTGCCGAAACAAAAAGTCAACGATATGCCCATTCTAGAGGCAAAATCGTCATTTCGCCCGAACGTTCGCTAATCCTCGTATAATCCGTGATTAGTCTTGCTAATCCAGCATTAATTCTTAATTAATCTATTTAATTCGGGACGGGTCGTCACAGCTTAAGTATGATCATTGTAAAGTAGTTAGTGACCGTATTATGGGATTTGGACAGGTTCGGGAAAGCCGGGGATAGCAGATTAGCCGGGAACGGCATAAGTGAGCGTGTATCGAGGCGACGGCATAATAGTTTATGAGTGGACTTTGCTTTCGAACTTATGATGCATGCATATATGTTTTTATATGTTTTCTATACGTGATTCTATGATTTGGTTTATGATCTTGATGATTTACGGTTTTGCACATATTTCAAGAAATTGACGTATTTGCACTTTTTACGAGATTTCTATTATCTTGTGATTTGACGATGGTTTTAATGATTTGATTTCGGGATTTGAAATATGATTTGATTTCAATAATTTGAAATAGATTTCGGAAAAGTGATTTCGGGCTTGGAGCCCTGTTCATGTGATTTCGGAAAATGAGCTTTTGGTTTTGAAACTCGATTTTGGAAATGAGATTTCGGATTTGGTTTTGAGACTTGAAAAGGAAATTCTGGATTTGGGTTCAGGATGGTGGTTCCGGATTATAGCTTACGGAATCATTCTTGTGAATTCGAATGTGAATTTTTTGTGGTTTTCAGTTGATTGAAAAGTGGTTTTGGGTTTAAAGACCCGAAAAAAAGAAAAAGAAAAACCGTTGGATCTCGTTTTGAGTTTAAAGACTCGGTTGATTGACGGGGGGAGGACCCTAGATGGATATGTTTTGAGTTTAAAGACTCGGTATATGTTTTGAGTTTAAAGACTCGGTTATGATACCCCCCCCCCCCCCCCCCCCCCCGAGGCTTGTTGATTGTGTTTTGAGTTTAAAGACTCGTTGATATCCCGGGAAGGCCTGATTATGTGCATGGTTTTGAGTTTAAAGACCCGGGCGCACTTGAGATCCAGGAAACTCGCATGATTGATATTTTCACTGGTTTTCCGATGTTTTGGGCGATGGCCCGGATGATTTGGCTTTGATGAGTTTTGGGGCTGAGTACCCGTACTTTTAGATCGATTTGTGCTTTTGGGCTAAGGCCCTGGATTTGAGTTGCGGATTTTAGGAAAGAAATGATTCTGGTTTTTCATTAATGGTTTTGGATATAAAATGGTTTTATGGAATGAGTTTTATATGCAAGCATTGGTTTTTTTAAATGGAGGGTATAAATGCAAGCGTTTTAATGAACTGTTTTTGAACTTATGCTTTATTTCTGTCCACTCACAGTCTTTTCATATTTTCGATACCATCTAGGTTGTCGCGGTGCGGGCTGTTGTTTGAGAGAGACAGAGACATCACACACGCGATCCACAGTACTCTACGCACTCTGGGAAGTCCGGAAATTTTTGGACGGTCGTATCGAGAATCCCTTGTTTGACTTACGTGTCACATGGAGGTTGGACGTCGGTTTAGCCTCCGTGTCATGCGTAAGTTAGACGGGAGCAGGGCTTAGCCCTTAATCCCGGGGGATTGGGGGTGGGTCCTGTCATGGATTGTGATGTTTTATGAGATATTTCGGGCAGGGCCCATTGAGATGTTTTGAAATGACTTTGTAAAACTGTTTTCCATATACCATCTTGATACGAGGACATGTGATGGTCTCCTCTAGGTGTCTGCGACACTGGGGAAGTCATGGTGCATTGCATGCGAGTGGTCATTATACGGAGCTACCGGACCGTATGGTGACTCAAGAGTATGAATTCTATGATTAGATGTCTAGGACGTCAGACATCTAGGATGTCAGAGATATTGACCCGGAGAGACCCCGGGTAGCACGCGTTGCTTATTACCATGAGATATGACGTCTGGGACGTCAAACGTCTGGGACGCTAGGCATCTGGGATGCCGAGGATGGTTATGTGGTAAATATGGACTATTGGATCTATGAAATGGTTTTTCGGTTGGATTTGTGTTTATGGATTTGGGCAGTGGCCCACTTGGTTTTGGATTTACGATTTTTGGGCTAATACCCTAATAGCTTATTTGAGTAAATGTTTTGATTACTGATTTTCGATGCATGCATACTTTTTAGTGAATGGCATAAATATCTTTATGAGATGTGTTTTTTATGAACTTGTTGATTTTCGTCCACTCACAGTTCTGAATGGTTTATTGCCCTTCAGGTTTATCAAGAATACGAGCTGTAGCGGAGACCGAGACATCGCACTTCTCCACCGATCCTGGCGCGCTCTGGGAGCCCCGTGTGGGCTGAGGTACGTATTATCCCTTGTCTGACACTTCGTGTCAAACGGGAGCATAACGCATCCCACGTTAATCCCGGGGGGATTGGGATGGGTCGTGTCAGTGTCCCTCAGTCGGCCAACTCTGTTGCTCATAGTTTGGCCTAGGATGGACGACGTACTCAAGAATGAACCAGATGAGGCCTAATTTATTTTATTATTGTTCCTTTTATTATTGTTGAACCCTAGAAACATGAATACTAGGATTATTTGAAATTGAATCATGATTGATTGTTTTGATAAAATTGCATAATATTATTTTTATGTTCTATCAATTCGAAGTTCATGCATGTCTGATGTTTAATATATGGACGATTAATTTGATTTGATGATTATGATTGCTAATTAAATTGGGAATTGTTTTTTGTTTTTGTTTTTTGGATTTCAATTTTTGTAAAAATGAACTTTGATGCTTGCGGCTAGGTTCTTTGGTTCATAACAATAATGATGATAATTATTGTTGAAATATAGAATTGGATTCAGGTTTGGATATGTGATGATGATCATAACAGAATATTGCGGTTGTTTGTTTTCCCGACGCTAGGGCATCTGTTGCCTAGCTAGACTCTCAAAGGCAACCCACCAGAAACCCAAAAGGTTTATTGATTAAGAAAGTTAGCCCAACAACCCAAAATCCAAACAGCCTAGAAGGCTCAATCCAAAACAAAAGCCTTAGTCCAGCAAGCAAGCCCACTGTTAGAGCCCAGTGGCTAGAAGCCCACGGCTTAGGCCAGGCTCAACTCGACTCAGTAAGATCGGCTCGGATAATCAAGACTGGCTCGATTGGCATGGCTCGGCTCGGCCCGACCAGTGCAGCTCAGTTTGGAAGGCTCGACTCGACCAGCTTGGCTCTATCTGTAACGACCCGTCCCGAATTCCGGGATTAGTTTAGTGACTAATCTTGATTAGCGAGGTTGAACGGTGGTTAGTAGGGCGGAATCGGACAAAATGTGCAAAATGACCGTTTTGCCCCTGGTCGTGGGCAAAATGTTGACTTTTTGTTCGGGCGGTCAAATGGACTTTGACCGATGACCGTGACGTAGTTCGGGACGTCACGAGTTCATAGACAGGTGGCACGTTCGATTCCGACATTCGTAGAGAAAGTTATGGTGTTCGGAAGTTGAGGGGTATTTTGGTAATTTGGCTTATTAGGGGCCAAATGTTGACTTTCTGATCGGGAGGTCCGATGGGCGAGGGCCAAGGACCGTTACGTAGGTATCGTCGATACGAATCCAACGACAGGCGGCATGCCGAAATCGGAGATCCGACGACGACGTTATGGTCAAGGAAACGAACTAACGAACCGAGGCCGGGATTAAAATAATATTATAAAAATGAATAGTGACCGTTGACCCTACACACCTGGATGAGTGACAAGTGTCACCCATCCCTTGTTTCCAGCTCCTTGTTTCCCTCCAAACATCATCATTACTACATCATCATCATCTAATCCACCATTTCCCCTACTTTTCTCCATTTTTGTTCCAAAACCGTGCACAAAATGTGGGATTCGGATTAGGGAGAATTGGCTCCCTTCTTCTGCTGTTCTTGTGAGAAAATGGGAGACTAGGATGAGGGAATTAACGGGGAAACACGAGGGGTTGTGAGGATGTTGAATTTTGGATTTTGGATTTCGGGAAAATTGGGGGGAAAATTCGAAATGGAAGAATTAGGCCGTGAGGATCGCAATTGAGCTTACCTTCAGCTTTCTGGGAGTTCCACGATCAGAATTGTCGAAGGAACGAAGGGATTTGGCCACCAATTGGCTCTGATCACACTTGGTGACAGAGGAGGAATTTCGAAGTTGAGTCGTGGAATTGGAGGCTTCGTTGGATGAAATTGTTGTGGGGAAATGATTTCTCATGATCCCACGATGCTTCTGGGATCATCAATTGAAGGAAACCGGCTGGGATCGATGAAACTCCATGGTTGCACAGTGGATGGTGTTCGTACTTGAGTCGTGATCATTTACTGATCAAACGACGAAATTGATGTGGGGGAATTGTTCCTCGTGGTCCACTGATGCTTCTAGTTGAACCAATTTAGGGAAATCAATCGAGATTGAAGGAATCCCATGATTGAACAGTGACTGGAGTGTTCTTCGTGTTCATCGTGGAATCGATGGAATTTGGGTAAGTTATCGTGTAATTGTTGTTACAGACTTATAATTGGACTTAAAACGAAGCTAATGGAATGATCAATTGACGAAATTAGGATCGAATTGACAGGATTGGAACCGGGTTGTGTCGCGGGTGAATTGGACCCGTTTACCAGACAAACGGGTTGGGCTGGTGACACTGTAGCAGGCGCGTGAGTTTCACGCGCAGCCACTCACGGCGGCGCGTGGCGGCGCGTGGGCACGAATCTCGAGGTGAGGTCAACATGACTTTTAATCCATTCGATGTAACGGACATTTTGGAATTGGTTTCGTGTCGATCGGACACCGTCTCGATAGTGTTCGGGATATCCGAAGTTTTTAAATTAAGTTTAAAAATAAGTAAAAATGCGGGAAAATTATGGGACTTTGATAGGATGTTAATAATGAGGTTAGTGACCCTCTAATGTGATTTGGACAGGATTGGGAGTCCCGGTGATAGTGGTGTGGCCCGGGAGGGCCGGTGGCACGCGTATCGAGGCACACGGTTAAAACGGTCTGTGAGTGGACTTTGGTTTTATAAATTCTATGCATGCTTAAATGTTTTATATGGATTATGGTTGTGATTGTGTGATTTTGATTTGGTTGTTGGTAAATTGTACGGTTTCACGTATTTCGAGGCGATTTACGTGCTTGCACGTAAATCGAGGTTTTCCGGTTTTACATGGATTTTCCATATTTGTGACTTGGATATAATGTGATGAAATGGTTTTGAAATTGGAAATATGAACTCGGGCTTGAGGCCCAATTATGTTGGAAATTTCGGACTTGGAGTCCATTTGAATATCGGGCCGGGGGCCCAGTTGGTTAATGATATCGGGCCAGGGGCCCAGTTGGTAGGAAATCGGGCCGAGACCCATTTGAGTTATGTTATCGGGCATGGGGCCCAGTTGGATTAAAATGATGATTTCGGGTCAGGGGCCCTATATTTAATAAATGTGGTTTCGGGTCAGGGACCCTAAATGGAACTGTGTGTTTTTATGGAAATTTCGGGCAGGGCCCAATGGTAATAATGTGATAAAAGGATTTAATAAAACTGTTTTCCATATACCATCTGGACAAGGATATATGATGGTCTCCTCCAGATGTCTGGGACACTGGGGAAGTCACGGTGCATTGCCTGCGAGGGGTCATTATACGGAGCAGCCGGACCGTATGATGACTCAGGAGCAGGATTGCTATGATTGACGTCAGGGACGTCAGACATCAGGGATGTCAGATATATGGACCCGGAGAGACCCCGGGCAGCACGCGTAGCTTATGAAACCGTGAGATATGACGTCAGGGACGTCTAGCGTCTGGGACGCTAAGCATCTGGGATGCTGGTGATGGTAATGGTAAAATATGGATTAATGAATAAAATGGCTTATTGGTTGGATATGTGTTATGTGGTAAAAATGGATTATTGGTTATGAAATGGTATGTCGGGTCAGGGACCCTAAATGGTTTTGGATTTTGAATTGATGTTCATTTATGGTAGTGGGTGGTGACCCACATGGTTTTAATATGTATGGTGGTGGTATTCCACGGTTTTGGGCTGAGTTCCCACACTTGGTTTTTGGTTAACGGTTTTTGGGCTAAGGCCCTAAGGGCTCGGTTGAGCAAACGTTTTGGTTACTGGTTTTGGTGGCATGCATACGTTTTTATTGGAGGGCATAAATGTCTTATAAATGTATTTGGTAAATTTATTGGTTTTTGTCCACTCACAGCTTTTGGTTTTAATGCCCTTCAGGTTGATCACGGATGCGATTGCAGCAGAGACTGGGACATTGCACACCTCCTCCATCGATCCTTGCGCACTCTGGATGCCCTGTTTGGGCAGTGGCTCTTGGTCATCCTTTGTCTGACACCCCTTGTTGGACGGGAGCAGGGCACATTCCATGGTAATCCCGGGGGGATTGGGATGGGTCCTGTCAACTTGGTATCAGAGCACGGTTGCTCTATTTGTGCGCGCAGGTCGAGGGTGTGATGTCTCATTGGGCTGCAATTCGTTATCAACCTGATAGAGAGTTTTTGGGTTTGGATAGTGGATGGAGTGCGATTGGCCCGATACGCCGTGCGTTAATGTGATTCGACCCAAGTGGGGTTGATTGGGGTGAACTGGTATTGTGGGACCGTCGGTTCGGTCATGTGATATTGGATTGTTGTGCTGCTAGGTGCAGCCAGGTTCGGGGAACCTCATGTGAGTAATGGTCTAAAAATGTGAACCCTTGTGGTGGTTTCTAGTGTGAGGGATGTTGGTTCATCGGAGTTGGCCGATGACCTAGTGGTGGAACCCACGTTGATGGGATGGTAGGATTGGATTTGACGTCTGTACGATGTCTAGACCGCGGGGTCGGTCAGGTTGTGAATTTTATATTACGGAGAGCTGTTTGGTTCGGTTGAACCATAGGGTGTGATTGTGGAACCCTAATATTAAAAAGGTAAACCTTAATTGTGACTAGTGGATGAGAACTTGTGCTGCGACGAGCGGTTAAGGTCATGGATGACCATGTGGATAACTCTAGTGAGTCTTGTCAGAATTATGAGATCCGATCTACGGATACGGTTCTGAGATAAATTATGGAATCCCGTGTTGGATCGGGTATTGGTGTGACGTGTGGATGCGGATCTCGATAGTAATGACAGTTAGTCGGAAGTCATATGGAGATGACTGGCTATCGAGGGTAATCAGTGTGGTCATAATACTTGGGGATCAGGGGACGTTCAAGGAACGTTCATTTTCCTGATGTGGACTGTCAGAATAGTGGTACCCATAGTCGTGAGGTACGGGATCGTCGTTCCGTATGAACGGAGATCCAGGGTTGTCGTATTTGCACACGGTGTGCAGTATGGATGTTTGCGGGGTTGGTACTTTTGTGCTGATGCTAGTATGGATGCCTGTGTGCTGATACTAGTGTTGTTGATAGAGTGTTGGTGCTGGTACTAGCGCTGGTGCTAGTGTCGGTAATGGTGTTGACGATGAGCCACCAGTCGGGGTGTGACTCCGTCATGATGGACATATGTTCGGTCTTTGAGATTCGATAGTGGTTGAGTGATGGACTAGATGGGATCCAGATAAGACTGTGCTGTGTTGGGATAAGTCCCAATAGTGGTGAGATAACCAGTAAGGAGTGGATTAAAATCGTATAATTAAGATTTAAGAAATTTTTGGGATGATTAGTGGATTTGGGGGAGTTGTTGGCAACTCCAAAATTTGTGCGATTTTATGTTTTTAAATATCCCTAAAAAGTACATAGAAATGATTAAAACTGGAAAAGACGAGGAAAACCATTAGTGGTATAAAGGTAGGAATTTGTAATTGAGAACTTGGGAAACCGAGTGTTGAACCTGTAAAGGTCGGGATGTGCGAACGGGACAATAACGGATCGATTGTGGACACGTCGTCCAAGTGAGTTGAGGAGGTAGGAAGTCTAGTGGTTAGACTTGACGTCTTGTTGGGAGCATGTCTGTTTCCAACGTGGTTGGAACCTTAGTGTCGAAGAGCGTTGTGATTGGGGAACGAGAGTGGTGCTCGTTTTTGGTGATTGGTATTCCGAAGTTATTGGGGTTGACTTCTTGCTTTCTGCCCTGGCAGACGTTGAGTGTAGTTACCAGTACGTTGAGCGTGTATTGGTTAGTGGGCCCATGTGTGTTTGTGGGTCATTAGGAGGAGCTACGTATTCAAAATTAGGTAAACGAGAATTCCCATTTTCTGCTTGGTGGCAGAGGATGTGGTGAGTGCAGTGAGTTTTGTTGCATCCACGTAGGATGAGTTTTGACGTCATCATTTTGGATCATCCTTGGTTTTCCTAGGTGGAATGACAAGGATTGATACAAGGTAATCCGTGAGAATCCGCAGTCTCGACGTGTCTCGTCGTTGACTGATCTGTCTAGTTGTGGGAGTCGGTTGTCGATCGTTGTGGCGATCTATGATTTTGACGTTATTGTCAGGGACACAGAGTCTATCTGGGTCGTGATCTTGATGATTCAGATAGGGGGAGAGTATATCACTCTTACCTTGGTACATGAGTCGTAAATGACGAGGTTGAACTTCTTTTCGAAGTTTGGCCCGTATGGTATTCTACTCGGGTGAGTAGGTTTTCAAGGTAGTTGAATTTTGTCAACCTTAGACGTGTGGAGGTTGGATTGGCTTCCTTATGAAGTCAATCAAGTGTATTGAATGGGTAACCGATAGGTTTGGTTTTGGTGTGTCTTGGTAAATGTGAACGAGATTTCGGGATTTGGAATCGAATTTCTGGGTGACGATTCAGGATTCGATTTTGAAACTTGAAAGTATATTTCTGGATTTGGGTACGGAATGATTATTCCAAATGCTAGCTTACGGAATAATGATTTCGGATTCGGATTTGGATAAGAATTAAAATTTGATGTCTGGGCTTGGATCCGGGATTTCTTACGAAATTGCGGATTTGGATTCGGAATTGGAACTAGATGTTGGGTGGAGTTTCGTTTTGTCTCATGCTGGATTGGGCAAACGTACTCCATTATTGGAACGCGTTCGGCTATGACCTAGATGGTTGTAGTCTGGTCATTAGATAGATGTGTGTACTTCGTACATGGTTCGAGGTACAATACTTGTAGACTTGTGATGTCTAGTTACGGTATACGGGATATACCCGAGGTGTGTTGGTGAACGTGTTGGTAGTCGGATTGGTTCCGATACCATGGGATTGGCTGTGGACCGGACATTACTATGCAATGGGTCATGGTAATTCCGATGTGTTTAATTACACACAGGTCGTTTGAAAGATCGGTAATCGTTTACTAAGTTAAGTACGTTGGTGGCATGTGTAGCCACGAGTGAGTCTAGTGTCAGTTTTCGACTGACAACAATTGTGTGGTGACAGTTTGTCAGGATGTGTCAACATAGATCGTTGAGTGGGGTCAGCTGACTCCTAGTGGGAGTGGGAAAGGAACCGTCGAGTTGTTGCGTTAACGAGAGGGTCGATTTGACAAGTGGTGTCAAATTCGAAACAAGTAGTTTCAGTCATTCGACGGGGTCGAATGTAGTCGTTACGTTTTGAGTACTAGTGGTACGTTTGGGCGTAGACAAGTTTTGTCTAAGTAGTTGGTGTACGGGTGTACACGTGTTGTGTGGTCGATTCCACTTTCCACGGGGTGTTTGTGGAATCAGGGTAATCGAGTTTCGAGAGCGAAACCTATTAAGGAGGGAAGTACGTTGAGATTAGAGCGGTTGGAATTTCGAGGACGAAATTTATTAAGGAGGGAAGATTGTAACGACCCGGCCCGAATTCCGGGATTAGTTTAGTGACTAATCTTGATTAGCGAGGTTGAACGGTGGTTAGTAGGGCGGAATCGGACAAAATGTGCAAAATGACCGTTTTGCCCCTGGTCGTGGGCAAAATGTTGACTTTTTGTTCGGGCGGTCAAATGGACTTTGACCGATGACCGTGACGTAGTTCGGGACGTCACGAGTTCATAGACAGGTGGCACGTTCGATTCCGACATTCGTAGAGAAAGTTATGGTGTTCGGAAGTTGAGGGGTATTTTGGTAATTTGGCTTATTAGGGGCCAAATGTTGACTTTCTGATCGGGAGGTCCGATGGGCGAGGGCCAAGGACCGTTACGTAGGTATCGTCGATACGAATCCAACGACAGGCGGCATGCCGAAATCGGAGATCCGACAACGACGTTATGGTCAAGGAAACGAACTAACGAACCGAGACCGGGATTAAAATAATATTATAAAAATGAATAGTGACCGTTGACCCTACACACCTGGATGAGTGACAAGTGTCACCCATCCCTTGTTTCCAGCTCCTTGTTTCCCTCCAAACATCATCATTACTACATCATCATCATCTAATCCACCATTTCCCCTACTTTTCTCCATTTTTGTTCCAAAACCGTGCACAAAATGTGGGATTCGGATTAGGGAGAATTGGCTCCCTTCTTCTGCTGTTCTTGTGAGAAAATGGGAGACTAGGATGAGGGAATTAACGGGGAAACACGAGGGGTTGTGAGGATGTTGAATTTTGGATTTTGGATTTCGGGAAAATTGGGGGGAAAATTCGAAATGGAAGAATTAGGCCGTGAGGATCGCAATTGAGCTTACCTTCAGCTTTCTGGGAGTTCCACGATCAGAATTGTCGAAGGAACGAAGGGATTTGGCCACCAATTGGCTCTGATCACACTTGGTGACAGAGGAGGAATTTCGAAGTTGAGTCGTGGAATTGGAGGCTTCGTTGGATGAAATTGTTGTGGGGAAATGATTTCTCATGATCCCACGATGCTTCTGGGATCATCAATTGAAGGAAACCGGCTGGGATCGATGAAACTCCATGGTTGCACAGTGGATGGTGTTCGTACTTGAGTCGTGATCATTTACTGATCAAACGACGAAATTGATGTGGGGGAATTGTTCCTCGTGGTCCACTGATGCTTCTAGTTGAACCAATTTAGGGAAATCAATCGAGATTGAAGGAATCCCATGATTGAACAGTGACCGGAGTGTTCTTCGTGTTCATTGTGGAATCGATGGAATTTGGGTAAGTTATCGTGTAATTGTTGTTACAGACTTATAATTGGACTTAAAACGAAGCTAATGGAATGATCAATTGACGGAATTAGGATCGAATTGACAGGATTGGAACCGGGTTGTGTCGCGGGTGAATTGGACCCGTTTACCAGACAAACGGGTTGGGCTGGTGACACTGTAGCAGGCGCGTGAGTTTCACGCGCAGCCACTCACGGCGGCGCGTGGCGGCGCGTGGGCACGAATCTCGAGGTGAGGTCAACATGACTTTTAATCCATTCGATGTAACGGACATTTTGGAATTGGTTTCGTGTCGATCGGACACCGTCTCGATAGTGTTCGGGATATCCGAAGTTTTTAAATTAAGTTTAAAAATAAGTAAAAATGCGGGAAAATTATGGGACTTTGATAGGATGTTAATAATGAGGTTAGTGACCCTCTAATGTGATTTGGACAGGATTGGGAGTCCCGGTGATAGTGGTGTGGCCCGGGAGGGCCGGTGGCACGCGTATCGAGGCACACGGTTAAAACGGTCTGTGAGTGGACTTTGGTTTTATAAATTCTATGCATGCTTAAATGTTTTATATGGATTATGGTTGTGATTGTGTGATTTTGATTTGGTTGTTGGTAAATTGTACGGTTTCACGTATTTCGAGGCGATTTACGTGCTTGCACGTAAATCGAGGTTTTCCGGTTTTACATGGATTTTCCATATTTGTGACTTGGATATAATGTGATGAAATGGTTTTGAAATTGGAAATATGAACTCGGGCTTGAGGCCCAATTATGTTGGAAATTTCGGACTTGGAGTCCATTTGAATATCGGGCCGGGGGCCCAGTTGGTTAATGATATCGGGCCAGGGGCCCAGTTGGTAGGAAATCGGGCCGAGACCCATTTGAGTTATGTTATCGGGCATGGGGCCCAGTTGGATTAAAATGATGATTTCGGGTCAGGGGCCCTATATTTAATAAATGTGGTTTCGGGTCAGGGACCCTAAATGGAACTGTGTGTTTTTATGGAAATTTCGGGCAGGGCCCAATGGTAATAATGTGATAAAAGGATTTAATAAAACTGTTTTCCATATACCATCTGGACAAGGATATATGATGGTCTCCTCCAGATGTCTGGGACACTGGGGAAGTCACGGTGCATTGCCTGCGAGGGGTCATTATACGGAGCAGCCGGACCGTATGATGACTCAGGAGCAGGATTGCTATGATTGACGTCAGGGACGTCAGACATCAGGGATGTCAGATATATGGACCCGGAGAGACCCCGGGCAGCACGCGTAGCTTATGAAACCGTGAGATATGACGTCAGGGACGTCTAGCGTCTGGGACGCTAAGCATCTGGGATGCTGGTGATGGTAATGGTAAAATATGGATTAATGAATAAAATGGCTTATTGGTTGGATATGTGTTATGTGGTAAAAATGGATTATTGGTTATGAAATGGTATGTCGGGTCAGGGACCCTAAATGGTTTTGGATTTTGAATTGATGTTCATTTATGGTAGTGGGTGGTGACCCACATGGTTTTAATATGTATGGTGGTGGTATTCCACGGTTTTGGGCTGAGTTCCCACACTTGGTTTTTGGTTAACGGTTTTTGGGCTAAGGCCCTAAGGGCTCGGTTGAGCAAACGTTTTGGTTACTGGTTTTGGTGGCATGCATACGTTTTTATTGGAGGGCATAAATGTCTTATAAATGTATTTGGTAAATTTATTGGTTTTTGTCCACTCACAGCTTTTGGTTTTAATGCCCTTCAGGTTGATCACGGATGCGATTGCAGCAGAGACTGGGACATTGCACACCTCCTCCATCGATCCTTGCGCACTCTGGATGCCCTGTTTGGGCAGTGGCTCTTGGTCATCCTTTGTCTGACACCCCTTGTTGGACGGGAGCAGGGCACATTCCATGGTAATCCCGGGGGGATTGGGATGGGTCCTGTCACTCACAACTCGATAGGCAAAACTTGGCTCTAGTGGCTCGGCTCAGCTCCGACAGCTCAACTCGGCTCCGGCTGCTCCAAAAATAAAACAGCTCCTTTATACCTTTTGAGCCTTGAAACATGAACACTAATATGCATGAAGCATCACACTATATATATAAATCAAATGCGAGTAGCATTTATTTCAAACATTTATACATGTTATATAGTGTTATTACTTAATTTTTCAAATGTTTTATTAAATTGTTTAAATTTTATTTAGGAAATGTATTCAAATGAACCAGAAGTTCATTTATAATAACAAATGAAAGGGACCCGAAGTTTCCTACATAAATTCACCATTACGTGCTTACTCCAAAATTAATCATACCATGTTATAAGACTCTAAAATTCTCATTAGTTGTTTATGGATGTGTTTTCCCAAAACAGTAATATGTTATTTGATCATTGTAGAAAATGACACATCTCAACAAGCTCGACTGTGATGTGCCGGAATTTTCCGGAAAAAATTACTGCGAGTGGACTAAAGATATGAAACTTCATTTCACTGCAAATAGAATTCACTCCACCATCCAAGAAGACAATATTACTTCCGAGCATCAAAAAAGTGATGCTATATACAAAGATAATTTAATGAACGGTTTGAATTATAATATTCCAATAATTGTTGAAAGGCCATTGGAAATGCTCTAAGTTTTCTATCAAGATTTTCTTACATATATTTTCCTTTATTCTTCCTTATTGCGGTCTATTCAAAATCTTTGATTGCTTTAAGTTCCACGCCAACCTTTCCCAATGCTAGAGTTTGATGCTGTTAACTTCTTTGTTTCCTTAGCATTGTCTTCTTGTCCTCAACTTATTCTTTGGACAATCCATGTATGATGCGCTGACAAGACCCGCCCCGATCCCACAGGGACCACAAGGGGACGTGCCCTCCGCCCGTCTGACACCCAAAATTAATACCAATTTTAACCTCGAAATATCAAATGCATAAATAACCAAATTAAAGTTATACATCAAATCTGAATTAAACAGATGTCAGACAAGGGATAAAATCCAAAATTACAAGTTGCGAGCACGACTCTAAAATAAACCTGCGGGTAAACCACCCTACAGGGGTTCAGGTACGCAGAAGTAGATCTATGCCTCAGCCTCAAGTTCCTCCTCTACCTCAGTAGCACGACCTGGAGGGGTTACCAAAACATTAAGGGTGAGTGGGCCGAAACTCAAGTTTGTAAAATCGTTTAATAAGTAAAACATATAATTTACCCCTCCGTTTTCCAAACATGCATGCATTAGAATTTAAAACCATAAACCATATAATATGAGTCATAAGGCATGAAATAAAACCATAGGCATAAATATAACCACTGCACTATACACTCCAATCCTGACATCCTCGATGTCTGACGTCCCTGACGTCCAATAAGGTCATAGTCTCAAGGCTACGCATGCCACTCGGGTCTCAATTCCGAGTCCAATCCCCGAACCCTGTCCGGGTACGGCATCTCAAATGCCTAGCGTCCTAGACGCTCGACGTCCCTAACGTCAAATAAGCAATCCTGCTCCTGAGTCATTTTACGGTCCGGTTCCTCCGTAGAATGACCCCTCGCAGGAAATGCGCCATGACCACTCCGGGGTACCACATCCGAAGAAGAAATGGATTTATAAAGTGCAGTTCCAAATACATTTTATTGATATCCACATGAAAATCATATATATACATAGATAAAATCCAAACCGATCTTTAAGTTTCATCAGGCGAGGCTCAAGCCCAAATACCGTGAAGCGTGCCATAACCATAATTTTAATATTATCAAAACCGTTTCTTGATTCGAGCATGTGAACATATAAGTAAATCGGAAAACATTTAAGCATGCAAGTGTTTAATGAAATCGGGCCCACTCATAGTACGATCCCGCGGTGAACCTGCGCGTACGAACTTGTACCGGGATTATCGTACAATTCCTGTCAGTCCAAATCACACGTAAGGGTCACTACAAGTCTTAAACTTTTAACCAAAAAGTCCAAAACAGAAACCGGCTCGGGGGACCCGTCCAACACGTTTCCCGAGACAACCGGCCCTAAACTGACCCATCAAAACTATCTCAGATCAACATGGTTAATTCACCAAAAATGTTCAGAATGATGAAAGGAACAAAAGTCATGTTGATTGTGATCAGAGATGAGGCTCAACGCGCCCTCACGCGCAGCCCAAAGTGGTTGCGCGTGAAAGTCACGCGCCTGACACTGTAGCTACAGTGTCACCACCCTCACCCGTTTGTCTGTAATACGGGCCTGCCACCTGCGGCTTGACCCGGTTGATTACCCATCAATTCCTACTCGATTTCAATCCAATTTGATCCTAACATGTTTATTATCCTTCCAATTTAAGTTCTGTGACACTAATTTGCCTCGACAAGTCCTTTAACTAGCCATTCGACCCGTGATCAACAAAACGGGTTGATCACCAGAACTTCCTGGTCTCTAGTTCAAACTTCAATTAACTTCACAGGTAGTATAATAGAATCAAAACGAACTAATATGAATGATCAATTGGGTCTGAGAGTACCTGAAGATTGTCGTCCCAAGCTCTGCAACTCCTCTGAAGACGGAAACCTCCATCCCAGCTCAACCGTGGCTGATGGCCTTAGCTTTCGATGTGGTTGAGTTCCAAACACTCCCAGAAGACTAAATCAGGCCTTGGTTTGGTCCAACAGTCACCAGAAATCAAAACCCGATTTTTCCCTCCAATTTTGCCCGAAATGGTTTCTCTGGTTTTCCTCACCTGTTCTCAGTTCTTTCAGCATCAGAGTGATGCTCACTCATGTTATAATCAGTTTTAAACAACCCCAGCCGTCCCCGAGGCTCATGGAAGTCCAATCTGTCCACTGAAAATTGTTCCCCGAAAAAGCTTCGAATCAACAATAATCAATTCGAACCGTGCAGGGTGGACGGTTCATGCCACGTTCAAAAGAAAAAGACAGCCCAAACTTTCCAGCACATACTAGCATAAACAATCGCACACTGATCCACCGCACATGGTGGTGCCGTCCATCGGTTCCCCGCGGTTGCTACAGTGACTAGGGCAAAATGACCAAAATGCCCCTGGTTCAAATAATTACCAAACTGCCCCTCACTTCCTAGACCCGTAACTCAGCCATACGAAGTCTGATTTCGGCGTGCCGCCTGTCTACGAACTCAGGACATCGAGACCTACCTAACGGTCCTCGAGTCGTGTGAAAATTAGTTGTCAAACGAAAAGTCAACATTTTCGCCCCTACAGTCCAATTTACGGTAATGCCCCTGAACTTCCGATAGTCATAACTTTTTCCCTGATCGTCCGAAATGGACGTGCCACCTGACTATGAACTCGTGACGTCACAAACTACATCACGGTCATTGGTCAAAGTCCATTTGACCCTCAAATAAAAAAGTCAACAATGTGGCCATCCCAATCACAAGGGTAAGAACATCAATTCATACATCAAATTACATTATTATAATCCTCGAATTTCCGGGGTGTCACATGCGCCTTGGATCATAATTGATCACGCCAACACAATAAAAAATTATGGAGAACACCGGCTTAGACTTGTACATTGTGATGATCAAAACAAAACCAAAGCCATACAACTTTGTATATATCACAATCACAATGCACTACTACCATATATACTCATCATATCTGAGGAAGCAACACAAGGCCGGCTTCCAAGTGTCCAAATTTATTGTGGTGCAACTGAGGAAATGTGGTACTGAGGAAATGAAGTACCCAACATTTGCTGAGATGAATCTATGGCTTCATGGAACCTTAAGCATCTTCGAATCCGCTGTGACAATTCCATTTCGAAATCCCAATTTCGTAACTCTAACTTTGATTACCTCCTTCCCACTATTTTTCTTGACATTAATGCAAAAATTGCTTTATGACTTTCTACCCACTTTGATCATGGAGGCAATAGATTTGCTAAATAGTATCCGTGACCACTCCAACCCACTGATATCTGATATGTCGTGGCTTCTAGACCTAACCCTTCAAATTCTCCAAGTTTACATTTTTAATCTTGTCAACTTCCTCATTGCACTCACAACTGTCTCTGCAGCCTCAATCATCCTTACTTCTAATGAAAGGTCCATAATGGGTTTTCGAAATCTAGTTCAAAATTCAATTACCAAACCAAGGTGGCATAAGCGTATGTTTACATTCTTGTGCTTGTCCATTTTGTGCTCTCTTTCTTTTGCAGCTATTGACTATTGCCATTATGCAAATATTTTACTATCAAACGCGCGCTGCCCGTCCCCGGATAGATTTGAGCAAGTTCTATATTCTATAGTTTCTGGTGTGGCGTATGCGAAATGCGCAGAGTACAGTGCCTGGTTGTACTTAAGTATTGTTGTCTTCATTTTAGAGAAGAAAGGGTTTGGGTCCATTTCAGCGTCATCAGAGTTGATCAAAGGAAATAGGCTTAGAGGGCTCTTTTTGATGCTTTTGTATTATCTTTGGAGCCTTAATTTGCCGCCCCTTTTTGCCACATGGACCAAGAAAATTGTTACCTTTGAGTATCTTGACACAAGCTCCTTCTGTTTGGGAAGAGTTCTGATTTGGTTGCATCTCACAGTTTATTACTACGATTGCAAAAACCATCACAGAATTGTTGCTAGAAATTCTGAAGGTCAAGCAACAAGATCCTCAGAGTTGATTCAATAGCCCATCAGTAAGACCTATTGATCGACATTGTCCTCAACTTAATAATCGATATTGTCCTCAACTTAATCATCTAATTTTCTTCGCACATCTGGGGTTTTATCTCAGCAAGCCTTCTTACTTGGTTGCTTATACTGCTGTTTATTACTATGATTGCAAAAACCATCACAGAAAGGTTCCTATATAACTGCAGATCAAGCAACAAGATCTTAAAGTCTGTTCTACACTCGAAGACCGCTATTGTCCTTAATCATCTACATTTTTTTATGTGTAACTGTAAGATTCTATCTCAAATAGCCTCGATACTGTTTGGGGGTGATGTGAATTTATCCACTCACCCAATATGTGAAGCAAAGGAGGATTTTTGGGTTGATATTCTTGGTGGATTTCGGCTTGACTATGAGTGGGTGTTGGCTGGATTTTTATGATGGTTTGGCTGGGATGAAGAGGAGGCCTTAGCCAAGTTTTGTGAGTTGTTTTGGCTTACAAGTGTTGGCTGGATTTTTTGGCTTACAAGAATGGCTAGATTTTTTTTTATAAGAGTTGGCTGGGGTTGTTTTGTAGGGGTTGTGGGTGGAGTGTTTTGATTAGAAGGATAGTTTTTTCTTCCCACAAAGATGGTTGAAAACTAGAGGCCAATGAGGGTATTTTTGAAGGAGAATAGCTAAGCAAGGAGGTTGGATTTGTTGTGATAGGGATGGCCGAATTCCTTAGCAAAAAGTTGGGTGTCAAAGTTTCTCAAACCCAATTTCTTTAATTTAAAGCAAGAGTTGCATCAACTCTTACAATTCGGATGTGTTGGTGTATATGATGTGTTTTTTTTGAATTGGGATTGGGTTTGTTTGACAAAATACTCATATATAATTGATGGAAAGTGGAGTAGGTGTGGTTGTTGTGCCTTGGAACTATCAAAGGGCTTTGAATTGTTAAAAGTGTGATTGATGGAGTACTATTATATACATATATATGTGCTCACTTCTACAAAGCAAGCCGTGATTTTCTCCAAAGCCACCCATGACTTTTGTTTGTTGGTTTGAAGAAAATAAATTAAAAGAAGTGCATGTGGGGGTGTCATCGGCTAGGGAAAAAAAGGGGTGTTATTGTCTCCTTTATTCATACATATAGGTGGGTAGGTGTACTCCAAATTCCCCACTAGACTTTGACAACCCAAGCTAGCTATGAATTTTATATACTTGAGGTGACAAATGAGAGAAAAGCCAAGTATGGTTTCTTGGGAGGACAAAGGAGGCTCACGGCTTGATGATAAAGTGAGAGTTGGAGTTTTATTTTAATGTATGTGAGTGGCCACTTGTGTTGGTTTCACATTGGTTGTTGGAGTATGTACATGTGTTTTTAGTTGGAGGCATGTATGCATGTAAAAAGAGTAGTTTTGGTTGGCTTGAAGGAAAAATGACCTTAGATCATCCTAGCCAAAATTGACCAAGATTTGGCCAAGATGTGGCCTCATGGTTGGCTTTGGTAAAAATCCTTGGCCGGGTTGACCATGACAAAAACCTTCGGCCGGATAGGTATCTATGATTTTGGGTTTCTTTGTTTTCCTAAATCTAAATTTCGAACCCACCCAAGCTTGAAAGAGAGATGGATGCGGGCCGGGTCTCGTCAATCTTCGTCCGACCATGATTTGTCAAATGATCAAAATAAGGAAATAAATCAAGCCAAAATTATGTCGACCTAGAACCTTCTCGTTCGGATCATTTCAATATCAATCCGACTTGGAAAGATTTGGGTGGCCCGACTTGGAAAGATTTGGGTGGCTTGAGTTGGAAAGATTTGGGTGGCTTGAGTTGGAAAGATTTGGGTGGCTTGAGTTGGAAAGATTTTGGGTGGATCAAACTTGGAAAGATTTTGGTGGACCAAATTTGGAAGGATTTCGAGTGGCTCAACTTGGAAGGTTTTTAAGTCAGAAGAGTGGAGGCCAAGCATGGCCAATTCGTGGGTTGGCTAAACCCTATAAATAGCTAAGGTGAAGAAGAGAAAAGGACATCAACATCAACACACAAGCTTACTCTTATCTTGCACCTTTTCAATCCTTAGACTAGATTTTCATATTCAAGCTCTAGTTAGTCAAGTTCTTCATTTTCCTAGAGTAAGTTTATTGTTTAGAATACTTTCAATTGTTTTGTTTTAAGTTCAAGCTCATTCTTATTTAAATCTTTATTTTGATTCAAGTTCGTTCATTAGCGTTCGTTTAATAACTTCAATTAATTGTTTCGTTAATTTTAGTTTACTATTCTTGTCTTTAATTTTAATTATTGCTCTTCTTTTAAATATCAATTTATTACATTTACGTTTAAGTTTGTTTTCTTCAAGCATAGTTAATTTTCTTGTTCAATTTAATTATTGCACTTGCACTTCGTTTACATAAATAAAAAAATATAAATATATACAAGTTCAAAGCCTAAACACCCTCGATCCCGAGGGAGTGAAAGAACCCAGGCCGAGAGGAGGTTCCTTGCTCGGCCGCACAATCATAAGGTTAGAAGTCGGCTTTAGGGGCGCACCCAATACTTATAATTCCATTCAGGTCATTTGGTGGCCGGGTGGTGGCACGCCTGCGCACTTATTCGAAGAAGGACCAAAATCCCTTCTAACGGTTTGATAAACCAAATCGAGGGAAACATATTTTGGCACGCCCGGTGGGATACACTAGGTTTTGACTTTGCATGGTCGTTGGCACTAGGGGGAATCCTAGAAACGACCAAGAAATCCAGCCGCCCAATTTAGTAGTCCGGCGAAGGAGAAGAAACATGGTTGGAACACTCCCAATGTCGACCCAGCCATTTGGTATGCCAACTTCTCAAGCAGGCCATAGTGGCCAACTACAAGTCGGCCGGACCTCGGCCGTGACAACAGATACAAGTTCAGTAGAGGTTACCCGCGGCCCTTTAGAGCCGGTCCTCCAGCCAAATCCGCCGACCTCGTTGGATTTTCAACAATTAATTCGAACGTTGGAGGTGACCAATCGAGCGACCAACCAGCGGCTTGACGAGCTCACTACTGAGATGAACAACCAGAGGCTGGACGTTCGCAACCAGTTCGCTCAGGTGAATGATAGACTCGGTCAACAACCTGTCCCAAATGGACACCCAGCGGCCCGAGGCCAAGTAGGTGCTCAAGCCGAGAATTTTGGAGCGAATGAACAACTTGGAAATAATCCAGTGGGAAACAACCAGGGTATGAATATCCCAAATCACAATAATCTCCCGGGTTGGAACAATCAGTTCGGGCCGAATCCATATCAAGCTTTTCACCAGGCTCGACCACAGGCCAACCTAACGGCCGGGGGCAACTTCGCTGGCCCATACATAAATCAGATTGCAGGCCTAGGTGGTTGGGGAAACCATGGAGGAAATCATCTGAATGGCCATGACAACGGACCCGGCCAACAAAGGGCTCTCGACCGGGGTGTGGTCGAGCAACTGATCCAGGAGATGGTTCCTCTCGCTAGGAGAGTCGGCCGACCTGTGTACAGGAGGCCGTATCCTCAACATTTTGACACTGAAGAATTTCCACGTGGTTTCAGAGTTCCTGATTTCGCCCTTTTTTCGGGTGATGGACTTCAATCCACGGTGGAGCATATAGGCCGATTCACGGCTCAATGCGCGGAGATAGCTCACCGTGAAGGTCTTATGTTAAGACTTTTTCCAAGTACACTCACGGGGATTGCGTTCACCTGGTATGTGAATCTACCACAGAACTCCATTCCGAATTGGGCGACCATGGAACAAGTCTTCCATGAACAATTTTATCGACCCGAGCCAGAAGTGTCCATGGCTGACTTAGCCAAAATGAGACAAAATTTTAACGAGTCGGCTCAGGAATTCTTGGCCAGGTTCAAGGTGGCTAGGACCAAATGTATGGTCTCCATGCCAGAACATGAATTTGTCAAGCTGGCTCAAGGAGGACTTTCTTTAGACCTTAGGAAAAAGTTTGAAGGAATGGAGTTTCGTGATATATACGATCTCCTTTTAAGGGTTGACCGATATGAGGGTCTACTAAAGGAAGAGCAACAGAAAAATCGCCAAATTTCTCGGCCATCCTTTTATAAGGATACTCCCAAGCCGGCCACGGCTAGGACAACATCGGTTCACGCCGTAGAGGTGGATGATGAGGAGCCAACTGGCCAGTTGGAGGAAATCCTATCTGAGGCGGATGATGAGCAGGCCGAGATAAATCTGGCTGAAATGTTTATTAATGGGCCGCACATGTGTAAGGCATTGTCAAAAGCCACCAAGGACCAGCAGCCGACATCGGCTCAGGTCCCAAAATTTAGCGGTAGCTTTCAAAAAGGGGTTGGGAATAAAACTTACACCTTTGATATATCTAAAGCCGAACAAATCTTCGACCAACTTTTAAAAGAAAATATTATAAGATTGTCATCCGACCATGTTATTCCATCAGCCAATGAATTGAAAAATAAAACTTATTGCAAATGGCATAATGTGTGGACTCATGGAACTAATAATTGTTTGGTTTTTCGCAATGCTGTGCAGGACTTAATTGAGAAAAAGATTTTGAAGTTTCCGGAGAAGAACCCAATGGGAGTTGACAAGAATCCATTCCCTTCAGCCCAGGCTAACATGGTGACAGTCAATTTTCCTCGGCCAGGCCAGGTTAGGCGAAGGCTGGATTTAGGTGGGTCAGCCAAGGCCGCAACCGATAGGACGGCCAGGGAGGTTCAGTTAGAGCCTACAACGAAAGGAAAAGAGAAGATGTTCTTAGAGCCACCAACCAAGGAAGAGCTCCCAAAGGCCATCGTGTTATGTGGCAGGTGTCAATGCGAGGTGGCATTAGATGTCCCGCAATTGAAGCCAAAGGAGCTTGGGAAAGAGATGGTCAGGTCAGACCAACCAAGAGAGTTAGAGAAGAGGGTGATTCTGAGTCCGACCGAGAATTACGGTCTCTACAGCCCGAGAGAAAGGTATGAAGCTAGGCCGAATAAACGGTCATTTTTTGCCTACCAGGGTAGGCACGAAAAGTCACGTTTCCTGCCGAGAGGCAACCATCAGAAGCCACTCGAATATGAGGATATTGTGGGTGGCCCGTTCCACCAGAGCGAGAACAAGGATAAGAGCATTTGGGTGACTACAGGCGATGGCAAGAAGAGGACTGTCGACTATGTCCAAAGGCCCAGGCCATCTGATGGTAGTAGTATCAATACTTACAAAATTCCGGATACTAAAGAGGGTCAATGGTACCAGAGCCGGGGGCACGGCTTGCCCCCAAAGCCCTTGACTAGGACCCAAGTGAGGAGAGCTCAGAGGCAATTCTCGGCCAATAATAGAGCTGACGATAAGTGGACAGAAGAAAGACAAGCTCAGTTGAACCGATTGGTAGCCCTTAAAGAGAAGATAAAGAGGGAAGAGCTTGAGTTGGCCAAGGCTGATGCCGTGGCCACTTTGGAGGCAGCGGCCGCAGAGGAAGTTGAGATGCACAGGAAGTGGGTGAATGGTCGAGTCGTGGTAACATCCACCAATGAACCAATTTCTGAGCTGGAGTCTCACTTGACAGGGGCATTTGAAGCAGAGAACTCAAGGGAGAACCCTCACCAACCATTGGTTATGGGGGCAAAAAGTGAGGCCAGGCGAGGGGTTAGCCAACTAGGAGGCCATAAGGTGAGTATGAAGGAGGCAATAGAGAGCCAGGGTCAGAAGGTAAGTCAGGCTAATAGAGGGCCGGCTAAAGCAAAAATGTACCAAGTCGTGAAAGGGGTTGAAAGTGTCCCTAAGTCAGCTGGGGGCAAGGCCGACCCCATGGCTAGCCAAACCTTGGCTAAGAAGGCTGGGGGCAAGGATCAGTCGCAGAAGGAAGTCGAGAAGACAGAAAGTGACCAAGCCGTGGTTAAGCTGGGTGCAAAGGACACCAAGTCACCCAAAGTGGAGGAGAAGGCCAAGCCGATGGCCGAAGAAGAAATTACGAAGCAAGACCATTTGGGTGAGCCAAAGGTTGATCTAGGAGAGAATGAAGTGCCTTTGGGTGAAGATGAAGAAATGTATGATGAAGGCGATGAGTACGGCGATGAGGAAGAATACATGGAAGAAGAGGCCATAGAGGAGATGGAAGGTGAATACCCAGGAATGAATGTGGCTAAAGGAAAAGAGGTCGGGCAGGCGACCCCAGAGATTTCTCAAGCCAAGATCCTAGAGCCTGAAATGGACATGGCTCAAACTGAGAAAATGTGGAAGACCAATACTAAGAGGACCCTCAAATTTGGCAAGAATGAGGAGGTGCCTATTAATATGGTCACATTACCATCATTCTTTGAAGCCCAACCCGGACAACCCAACATTATAGCTGGTGATGTTTTGGACGAGCTAGAGCCCACGATGCTAGTAGGTGGGTCGGAGGAGCCGACCATAGAAACGAAGTTTGTGACACCCCGGGTCGAGTTTAACGAGCCACAAATTTACATTTCAAATGAGGAAAAAATGAATCCGGGGAAAATTTGCTATGAGATGCCTACTAAAAGGATGTCAACCCACTTGAAACCATTATATGTGTGTGCTCATTTCGATGGAATTCCAATAAGTAAAGTGCAAGTGGATACCGGGGCGACCGTGAACATCCTCCCAACTTCAATTATGAAGAAGTTGAGAAGAGGGATGGATGAACTTATCCCGACCGAGACGACGGTTAGTGGGTTCATAGGAGAAACCAACATAACTCGAGGGATCCTCCCTCTTGAGGTTAGAGTTGGGGGCAAGGTCAGAATGACGGCTTTCTTTGTGGTGGAAACTAGAGCTCATTTTAATGCTCTACTGGGCCGGGATTGGATCCATGGAAGTATGTGTGTGCCATCGTCTCTCCACCAATGCCTCAAGTTTTGGCATGAAGATGGATCTACCGAAATGGTTGAGGCCGACTCACGGCCATTCATGGCTTCAGCTAATGCAGTAGAGGCCAAGTTCTATGATGAGGATATTGGTCCTCTTTACTTTATTGGATCAGACAAGAACGGCCGACCTACGGGAGTCTCGGCCCAGAAGCTAGTCGACTTGGGGGCACACGATGCACAAGCCGACGGAGAGCGGCCCACAGTTGCTGATTTTTTCATTCTTAATGAATAGTACAAAAAATATGGAGGATGAAAGGAAGGCCGCGGTGGAAAGCACTTTGAGACGGCTGTATGGTTTTTGGGTCGAAAGAGCGGCTGAACATGGGTCATCGGCTGACCTGGTGGAATTTCTCCAAGAAGGCCCGGAAGAGGATGCTCTTGAAATTGAAGAGATGGACTTAGCACCGGCCAAGATAGATGACTCAAAGGCCGAAGTTCAAGACCCTTTGATAGAAGTAAATTTGGGGACAGAAGAGGAGCCAAGGCCAATCTACATTAGTGGCCTACTGGAGCCGGGTCTACAGACCAAGATGGAGGAGTTGCTTCGGGAGTTCAAGGATTGTTTTGCTTGGGACTACACCGAGATGCCCGGGTTGAGCCGAGACTTGGTGGAACACCGCTTGCCTATTTCGGAGGACTTCAAGCCATTCAAGCAACCACCCCGCCGGATGGCAGCGGAAGTAGAGTTACAGGTCAAGGAAGAAATCGTAAAACTTCTTAAAGCCAAATTCATTAGGCCAGCTAGGTATGTTGAGTGGCTTTCGAATATTGTACCTGTTAAAAAGAAAACCGGAGCAATAAGAATTTGTGTTGATTTTCGTAATTTAAATCTTGCTACTCCAAAAGACGAGTATACAATGCCTATGGCCGACCTCTTAGTTGATGGAGCGGCCAAACATGAAATTTTATCTTTTATGGACGGACATTCCGGCTACAACCAAATTTTTATAGCCGAAGAGGATGTTCACAAAACCGCTTTCAGGTGTCCAGGGTCTATTGGTACGTTTGAGTATGTGGTAATGCCTTTCGGCTTGAAAAATGCTGGGGCTACATACCAACGAGCCATGAACGCAATCTTCCATGACATGATTGGTCGAAATTTGGAAGTCTATATTGACGACGTAGTGGTAAAGTCTGAATCAAGGCCAAGTCATTTAGATGACCTTCGAACGGCCTTCGAGAAAATGAGGAACCATCAATTAAGGATGAATCCCAAGAAATGTGCCTTTGGGGTCTCAGCTGGGAATTTTCTCGGCTTTCTGGTGCACCAACGTGGAATTGAGATTGATAAAAATAAAGCCAAAGCCATTATCGATGCACCACCCCCAAGAAATAAGAAAGAGTTGCAAAGTCTTCTTGGCCGGATAAATTTTCTCAGAAGATTTATCGCTAACTCGGCCGGAAAAATTGAACCATTCTCTTCTTTGTTAAGACTCAAAGGAGAAGACAAGTTTCGATGGGAAGAATCCCACCAAAGAGCCTTCGACTCGATCAAGGGCTATTTGACCAGACCACCGGTGTTGAGTCCCCCAAAGCGAGGCCGCCCACTTAGACTCTATATCTCGGCCGCAGAGAATTCTATTGGTAGCCTACTGGCCCAAAATAATGATGAGGGAAAAGAGCAAGCCGTGTATTATCTAAGCCGAATACTAACGACCACCGAAAGGAATTATTCTCCTATTGAGAAGCTTTGCTTGGCATTGTATTTCACGGCAACTAAGCTTAGGCACTATATGTTGCCATCCGTGGTTCATATAATCGCCAAAACTGATTTAATAAAGTACATGCTTTCCCGGCCTATTATTAGAGGCCGGATTGGAAAGTGGACAATGGCTTTAGCCGAGTTCACTTTTCACTATGTACCTCAACAAGCCGTGAAAGGTCAAGCATTAGCCGACTTTTTGGCTTCTCACCCAAGTGTGGAGATTGAGAGCATGGAGAATGTAGAAATTAATAACATCACTTTAATCCCATGGCAACTCTACTTTGATGGGTCTCGGACAACAAATATGTCTGGAGCCGGGATTATTATTGAAACTCCGTTTGGTTTTAGAACACGTTATTCTTTCCAATTTGATTTCGAATGTTCCAACAATGAGGCAGAGTATGAAGCTTTGATTATTGGGTTGGAAATTCTTCGCGAAATGAGGGTCACCAACATATTGGTCATGGGAGACTCCTTATTAGTTCTAAAACAATTATCCGGAGACTATAAGGTATCTAGCCAGAATCTGTTGGCTTACCACACAATGGCAATGCAACTATTGGATGATTTTGATGAGGTGGAGTTGAAGCACTTGCCAAGGGATCTTAATTCTCAAGCCAACGCGATGGCTCAATTGGCCTCCGGGGTTCAAATTTCGGAAGGACTTTCGGAAGAAATGTTCAAAGTAGAGAAGAGATCTTTACCCTCGGTCGCCGAAAGAGGGATTCCTTTAGAGGTGTTGGTATTGACCGTCGACCCGGACGATTGGAGGTACAGAATCATAGAGTATCTAAAAAATCCAAGTGTCCCTTCTAATCGATAAACCCGAGGAATGGCTCGTAATTACGTCTTACGGAATAATGAACTCTTTCGTATCGGCTTTGATGATTTGTTAATGATTTGCTTGGGTAAAGAAGATCAATTCTTAGCCATGGCCGAAATCCATGAAGGGATCTGTGGAGCTCATCAGGCCGGGATTAAAATGAGGTGGCTTTTGAGAAGACATGGCTATTATTGGCCAACAATCCTAAAAGATTGCATTGACTATGCTAGAGGGTGCCAAGCGTGCCAAAAGCATGGCCCAATCCAACATGTCCCGGCCGGGCCAATGAACCCGATAGTAAAAGCGTGGCCATTCAAGGGTTGGGCGATGGACATAATTGGCCAAATCCACCCAAAGTCATCCAAGGGCCATGAATATATTTTGGTGGCTACTGACTTTTTCACTAAGTGGGTGGAGGCAATCCCATTAAAGAAGGTCACTCAAACCGAAGTGATAGAGTTCATAGAAAAGCACATTATTCATCGATTCGGGATGCCGGAGTCCATCATGACGGATCAAGGCAAGGCCTTTACAGGAACAATGATTGAAGCGGCTGCGACCAACTGGGGTTTAAGGCTAGCACACTCTACACCTTATAATCCTCAGTCCAATGGTCAAGCCGAGGCCAGTAACAAAGTCATCAAGGGAATATTGGAAAAAATGATTGAAGAAAATCCTAGAGATTGGCATTCACTCTTGTCCAACACCTTGTGGGCTTACCGAACCTCAAAGAGGGCGGCCACCGGGACAACTCCATTTGCATTGACTTACGGCCATGATGCTGTGTTGCCGCTTGAGATGAATGTAAAGTCTTTGAGGGTAGCACGCCATGCTGAATGGAGTGAGGATGAATACAACCAAGCCATGTTTCAAGAGTTGGATGATTTAGATGAAGTAAGGTTGAATGCCTTGGACAAGTTGAAGGCCCAGAAGGAAACGGTGGCCAGAGCTTATGATAAAAGAACTAAGGCCAAAAGTTTCGGTGTAGGAGACCTGGTGTGGAAAACGATATTACCGGTGGGAACCAAAGATCGTAGGTTCGGTAAATGGTCTCCAAATTGGGAAGGACCATTTTTAGTTCACCAAGTGCTCGGAAAAGGGGCCTATAGGTTGAGTTATATGAGTGGCCGAATTCATGATCTCCCAATAAATGGCCGGTATCTTAAGAAATATTACCCTACGTCTTGGGAGATGGCAGCAACCAACTAGAAATAAACTTTCAATCAATATAAATGTGTATTGTTTGTGGCGCATCATGTATTGGGTATGTTTTAATTCAATGGCCAATGATTAGAGAAGTCGGCCAAAAATTGGTGGCCAGAAAGCTTTGAACATAAACTATTCAAGGTAGTCTAGTGGCTACAAAAATATGCCAATAGATGGCAAAATGACTACCAAGTCAGGAAAAATGGCTTCATAGTTTACAAAATATGGTGGCCGAGTGGAAAATAAAAATAGACTAGTGGGCCGGGGTACATATTTAGTGGCTAAGGAAGTGAGACCGCAATATCAACTTCAGGGTGGCCCAATGGTGATCTCCACGAGCTTTAGTAGCCAAATGTACTTCTCTTCTAGAAGTAACCTCTTTGACCTCTGCTTTTTTGGCCATGAGTCGGGTCTCGAGTGGCTGGGTGGCTTGGTACCTATCGCTTCTTTCCTTGAGGAGGGCTTGCTTTCTGGCATCCAACTCCCGCATCTCATTTCGGAGTTGTTGACTGCGTTCTTCAATAGTTGCAAGCTCACGATCGCTATGGCGGCCGAACTCAATTGTGTCCCTGAGAGAAGTCTTTATGGAAGCAACTTCACTCTCCAAGGCTGTGCCCACTTCAAGCTGGGAGGATGACTCAAGATAGCTTGGAATAAGGTTCTCCAACTCAATCATGGAAAACACTACCGTCTCTGATGTGGTTGGATCGGTCAAGGAGCGGGATCCTGCCAAGTTTTCAATAGCGGCTTTGAATTGGCTAAGGTCGGCCTGGGAAGCAAGGGAGGAAAGGTCTCGCTCAAGAAAGCCTCGGATGGTGGCCTCAGCTGTGGGATCTCGCTCCAATACGACTGCTAGAGTGGTAACTGGTGGGGGAGAATCATCATCACTCGCAACTAGTTGCTCAAGCCGGGAGAAAGAAACAGGCAAGGTCGAGGCGGATGGCTGAATGAAAAAATGAAAGAGTTTAGATTCTATAAACAAATATTCGGTGTACATGCCTACTTTCTTTTCTAAGAGAGTATGTAAATTTACCGGGCCGAGTAGAGGCTCGATAACACCGCATCTGGCCGGGTCACTACCTGGGACAAGCGTATGGCTCTCAGGCCCAGCCGGGTCTCCTGAAGCAAGTGTAGGATACGTAGTCACCACCTATGGTAACAAGCGTGGGCGGGTGAATCTCACATTCATATACAAAATATTTACATGCATAGGTTGGCGGTTCATACCTCATGAGTAAGGGGTGCTAACCCACTGAAAGCAATGGAAGCAGGAGTTGGAACAATAGCCTCTAAGGCTGGCTGGGCGGCCAAGGTTGGAAGCTGACTAGCGGCATCCACCTGATTCGAAGGCACATTGAGAATCCAAAACTCAGAAATTGAATGAAAGAAATACAAGTATAGCTCACCATAAAAGAATGGGGATCGGTTCTATTAGCGTCACTTGGGGGGGAAGCTGCTTGCAAAGGTGGGCTAGGCCCGTGGGTAAACTCCTCAGCAAAGGTCTCTGGCTCGGGTTGGCAAGGCTGTTGAATGGTCTCCTCAATGATGGTCTCTGGGTCCAAGGCACCACTCTATGATAAAAGGGGAATGAGTGGGAAGTGCATGATACTTTTAGAAAATAATGGTAGGATGAAGTTAACTTACTTGACTCGGTGAGAATGACGCTGATTCGGCCACACCATCGTCGGCCAGCTGCAAGACACGGTTTGCATTCCCAACCTATGAGTTTGATGTTTGGAGAGCATAAGTAATCACATAAAATAGTTGTGTGGTGCAAAATTTAAAAATCACAAAGTAGTGGCGTACCTGAAGGCCAGAGGCTGAGCTGGCCGAATGAGTTCCTGTGGTCGAGGCCGAAGCTTTAACCGGCCTGGGGGCATTTGAGTTAAGTTTTGGACGTTTAAATGATTTTCTCGGCCTATTTTCTTCATTCCGAGTGGAATCTTCAGTGGCCCCTTAAAATAGGAGTAAAAATTGGTTGAAGCTGAAAGAAGAAAGTATTACAAAGAATTCGAGTAAGATGGATCATACCTTGGGTGGATGGAGATTGTCTCTTCTTGCCTTGGCCGGTAGGCGGGTGCTGAGCAGGAGAGCCGGTGGCTTTGGCTTGAGCTTCAAAAGACCAATCCAAACAAAAGTCATAATATTGCATGGAAAAATGCCAAGGAGTTCAAATATATATATATATATATATTAAGGAAAAAAAAATTCGTACAAATACCTTTGGAACTTGAGGCCGCCGGCTTGGGGTTGAGCCGCTTAGGGAGAGCAGGGCAAGTCTTAAAAATCCTCTTGGAATGGACGTCATACGGCTTGCTAAACCAGGTAGCCGATAGTCTAGCCCAAAAGTTAAGAAATTCCTTGAGGCAACCGAAGTCTGGAAGGCGACTTTCAACGTCAAATTCGTCAAGTTGAAGGGCTTGGAGGCTATCAACATGCTCAGCATCTTTTGCTTTCTTAAAAGAAGTTCTCCAAGCTGATAAGAGGTTTTCGGACTCTGTGATTGGGCTCGGGATGGCCTGAGCAAACCCAAATTGACGACCCACGGCTGCTGGGTAATACAACTCAGACCCACACTCATAATTGTTTGATGGGCTGGCCAGAAGGCCAAATGGGATGTCTCGGGTGACGAGGATGCTGGCCCATAGTTCCTTGTGTTCATCAACAATATCATTTGTGGGAATAGTGTCTAAGCTTAGAGCTAGATATCTCGGGTGACGCCGGGCTAAACAAATGGAGAATTGTTGAGCTGTCCTATCCTCACAATGATATAAGAATTTAAAGCACTCCTCTACACTATGGCCTGGTAAAGGAAGTGAAAGTAGGGTGTCACCAAGGAGTTTGTCATGGGCAAAGTTTGGGGTCGAGGGCCCTAACTCAGGGAAGTAAAGTTGAAGCCAGAGTTGAAAAACCCATAATGGCCCAGAGACGTTGGCCAACATGGGTGTAGGGTGGACAATGTTGGCTAGTGTCCTATACAGATAGCCCAATACTACGGGTCCTAAAGCTACACGTTGGCCATCCGCGAGGGCCTCGGCCAAGGGTTGAACATCTTTCGTAACCGAGAGAGATAAGGGGCAGAAGAAAAATTTACAGAGCCAGAGTTGCAGAAAGGCTACATGCTCCACCCGAGAGACTCCATTGGTGGGTCGCAGTGGTGACCCGAGAGTATCGCCATCAAAGCCATAGTAAAAGTTTACCCAACCATTGTAGGCCTTGATGTGTTTTTCGTAGTTCAGTTCGAGCGTTGGGTCGGGGAGGCTAGCTGCTGAATAGTACACCCCATGTGGACGTAGGCCGAGCATAGCGGCCAGGTCAAGTAAGGTTGGAGTCATCATCCCAAAACGGAGCTTCATGCAATTGTTAGGTGAAGACCAAAAACATAGCCCGGCTTGAATGAGTGCACGGTCACATGGGAAGTGCTCGGTCGCACAAAGCTCCAATGTATGAGAGATCCCAATTTCATCCCAAAACTCACCCAACTTCGGCTTGAGTGCTTTGTACCAGTCACACCATTTTTTTCCTTGAGCGGGTGGAAGACTTGTATGGGATGCGGCCGGGGGAGGATTTTGTGGCTTCGACCCGGCCGACTTACATGATGACCCAACCGGCCAGCTTTTGGTTGGCTTGGGAAGGCCCCATTGAGAAGGCCAATATAGGTTCTCACGTAAGAACAAGGGGGTATCGTCCCCACCCTCCTCTAAAACCTCCAAGAAGCCGGGTGGGACTCTTGAGTAATTTGGTCCGAGATGAGAACCAAGACGGTCGGGCCACATGTGATGGAAATGATCATCCAAGTCGGCCGGATTTTCATCCATGATTTTTTGGATTTTCCTATAGTGGCTAACCACATGTTTTGGGGGCATTTTTTCCCTACAAAAAACACCAAGAATTCATGAGCCAAAGAAAATTTTGGATTCAACCAAGTGAGTGGAAAAAGAGAATATCAAAAACACCAAGAACATCAAGAACACCATATCTTCAACCCGGAAATTCAAGCCCCAAAATCAACCAAAACTCATGCATTCATGCCAAAATTAAGTGCAATCTACCTCAAATGTTACTTGGGGTTGCTTCTTGAAGAAATTTGGGATAACTTTTGTTAGGAAATGAGGGATTTTGGAAAGGGCTAAGAGGGAGTTCTTGAAAACCCTAAAATGGCTTTGGTTTGAATTTTGAAATGAAGATGATGCTTTGTATTTATAGCCTCAATGGAGAAGATGAAGTGGGCATGGAAGGTTAAGAGCCAAAATTAAACTAAGTTTAATACCCATAACTACAAAATTAAATGCACAAATTGAAGACAAGAGTTTGGGTGTTTACCTCATCAATGGGGAAGAAGCTACAATCTCAATTGCCCACCCTTAGAATTCGGATAGCCAATTGAAGGGGGCAATGTTTGGGGGTGATGTGAATTTATCCACTCACCCAATATGTGAAGCAAAGGAGGATTTTTGGGTTGATATTCTTGGTGGATTTCGGCTTGACTATGAGTGGGTGTTGGCTGGATTTTTATGATGGTTTGGCTGGGATGAAGAGGAGGCCTTAGCCAAGTTTTGTGAGTTGTTTTGGCTTACAAGTGTTGGCTGGATTTTTTGGCTTACAAGAATGGCTAGATTTTTTTTTATAAGAGTTGGCTGGGGTTGTTTTGTAGGGGTTGTGGGTGGAGTGTTTTGATTAGAAGGATAGTTTTTTCTTCCCACAAAGATGGTTGAAAACTAGAGGCCAATGAGGGTATTTTTGAAGGAGAATAGCTAAGCAAGGAGGTTGGATTTGTTGTGATAGGGATGGCCGAATTCCTTAGCAAAAAGTTGGGTGTCAAAGTTTCTCAAACCCAATTTCTTTAATTTAAAGCAAGAGTTGCATCAACTCTTACAATTCGGATGTGTTGGTGTATATGATGTGTTTTTTTTGAATTGGGATTGGGTTTGTTTGACAAAATACTCATATATAATTGATGGAAAGTAGAGTAGGTGTGGTTGTTGTGCCTTGGAACTATCAAAGGGCTTTGAATTGTTAAAAGTGTGATTGATGGAGTACTATTATATACATATATATGTGCTCACTTCTACAAAGCAAGCCGTGATTTTCTCCAAAGCCACCCATGACTTTTGTTTGTTGGTTTGAAGAAAATAAATTAAAAGAAGTGCATGTGGGGGTGTCATCGGCTAGGGAAAAAAAGGGGTGTTATTGTCTACTTTATTCATACATATAGGTGGGTAGGTGTACTCCAAATTCCCCACTAGACTTTGACAACCCAAGCTAGCTATGAATTTTATATACTTGAGGTGACAAATGAGAGAAAAGCCAAGTATGGTTTCTTGGGAGGACAAAGGAGGCTCACGGCTTGATGATAAAGTGAGAGTTGGAGTTTTATTTTAATGTATGTGAGTGGCCACTTGTGTTGGTTTCACATTGGTTGTTGGAGTATGTACATGTGTTTTTAGTTGGAGGCATGTATGCATGTAAAAAGAGTAGTTTTGGTTGGCTTGAAGGAAAAATGACCTTAGATCATCCTAGCCAAAATTGACCAAGATTTGGCCAAGATGTGGCCTCATGGTTGGCTTTGGTAAAAATCCTTGGCCGGGTTGACCATGACAAAAACCTTCGGCCGGATAGGTATCTATGATTTTGGGTTTCTTTGTTTTCCTAAATCTAAATTTCGAACCCACCCAAGCTTGAAAGAGAGATGGATGCGGGCCGGGTCTCGTCAATCTTCGTCCGACCATGATTTGTCAAATGATCAAAATAAGGAAATAAATCAAGCCAAAATTATGTCGACCTAGAACCTTCTCGTTCGGATCATTTCAATATCAATCCGACTTGGAAAGATTTGGGTGGCCCGACTTGGAAAGATTTGGGTGGCTTGAGTTGGAAAGATTTGGGTGGCTTGAGTTGGAAAGATTTTGGGTGGATCAAACTTGGAAAGATTTTGGTGGACCAAATTTGGAAGGATTTCGAGTGGCTCAACTTGGAAGGTTTTTAAGTCAGAAGAGTGGAGGCCAAGCATGGCCAATTCGTGGGTTGGCTAAACCCTATAAATAGCTAAGGTGAAGAAGAGAAAAGGACATCAACATCAACACACAAGCTTACTCTTATCTTGCACCTTTTCAATCCTTAGACTAGATTTTCATATTCAAGCTCTAGTTAGTCAAGTTCTTCATTTTCCTAGAGTAAGTTTATTGTTTAGAATACTTTCAATTGTTTTGTTTTAAGTTCAAGCTCATTCTTATTTAAATCTTTATTTTGATTCAAGTTCGTTCATTAGCGTTCGTTTAATAACTTCAATTAATTGTTTCGTTAATTTTAGTTTACTATTCTTGTCTTTAATTTTAATTATTGCTCTTCTTTTAAATAGCAATTTATTACATTTACGTTTAAGTTTGTTTTCTTCAAGCATAGTTAATTTTCTTATTCAATTTAATTATTGCACTTGCACTTCGTTTACATAAATAAAAAAATATAAATATATACAAGTTCAAAGCCTAAACACCCTCGATCCCGAGGGAGTGAAAGAACCCAGGCCGAGAGGAGGTTCCTTGCTCGGCCGCACAATCATAAGGTTAGAAGTCGGCTTTAGGGGCGCACCCAATACTTATAATTCCATTCAGGTCATTTGGTGGCCGGGTGGTGGCACGCCTGCGCACTTATTCGAAGAAGGACCAAAATCCCTTCTAACGGTTTGATAAACCAAATCGAGGGAAACAGATACTATTCAAAGTGAACTATTCTTTGCGTATCATATTTATTTTTTCAAAATTTTCATTTCGGTGATTAATATCCTTCCAACACTCATAGATTTAAAAGTACGTATGTAGTTGTGCTGATTTTTATCCACTCGATCTAAAACCATCAAGAAAGACTTTATCCTCGTCTACAAATTAAGTCTCTTGATTGTGTTTGGAATCGAAAGCATGGCGATGGAAAGCAATCTTGTGGAGAAGAATGGGAAGGTGGAAGCCTTTGGAATTCTCAAAAAAGGTCTTGCAATTTCTTTTGAAAACATCAACTTCTTCATCTTCACCATTCTCACCTCCCTCCCTCTCCTCTTTTTCTTGGTTTACTTCGAACTTTCTGTCCAAAGTCTCCTGACTGAGCTCTCAGAAATTGTAAAACATCGACCGGGATACTTCCTCGGTTCTTACTACAGGCGGAGACGCCACAACGAGATAGCTGATAAACTGAACAGAAATTTTGTTAATGAGTTGATTCAGCTATGTCTTCTCTATCTCGCCCCGCTCCATCTCCTAGAGCTCGGGACGGTGTTCGTGACCGTTGACTTGGCATCCAAGATACACGCAGGGGAGTGTTCAATGATGACTCTTAAAGAAATGGTAAACAAGCCGTTTGACAAAGCAAGACTCAAAAGCGCTTTCATTACATCTATTTATGTTCTTGTTTTGTCAACTTGTATATTACTAGGTCTGATTTGGGTACCAACAACTTACTTTTTCATCTTGAGGAGCTTCGCGTGCGATTTGATCTTTGCCGCGCTGTGTTTCCCGGTGTTTGTAGTGATGCTAGCTCTGTATCTGGCATTCAATGCTGTATGGAATGTGAGTCTTGTGATTTCAATTTTAGACGGGGTTCATGGAATTGGGGCGTTGGCGCTAGGAATTTATTATAGCAGAGGGAGCGAATGGCGAGGAATGCGTTTGATGCTTGCTTTCTTTTCTTGGGGCTTCGTTTTGAGGCTGCCTTGTCTCTATTTTGGGTGCCATCGAAGAGAGAATTATATTGGCATTGTTGTGCAGGTTAGCTTGTTATGCTTTGGGAATGTGCTCAAGTGGGTTGGGTGTATGGTGTATTTATTCGATTGCAAGAAACGGGTTTTGGAGAATAAGGAATCTGACGAATCTGTCTGCAATGTAGTAAGACCAGTGGAAGTTGTTGAAGAACATGTCGGTGCTTAAAAACTCCAAAAAATCACTAGAACAACCATGGATGAACTTGGAAATGTTCATATAAATTGGGATAGTTATTTATGTAATGGATTATAATAAATCGTATGATGAGCTATCCTTTTTAATTAATACTGGTAATCTTTCTTGATCTCTACTCAGATTCTAAGAATCAGTTGGAATTATACATTTCATAATTACAATAATTAGACCATTATATAATAATTCCAAGACTTCATAATTTGACATAAAAGGAGAGATTTATTTCCTATGAATTTCTAATTATGCGCCTTGATAATATTTGCTTTGATTTCTCATGTGAAATGGAAATAAAACCAAGTCGGAGGCTGATTGTGGCGGACCCAGAAAGTTTTTATGGTAGAATAAATTTTAAATTACACTGATGTTTAGATATAAAAGTACATAGTTTTGTGAATACGATAGAATCGTACTCATTCATTCAGTTAAACCCTCTTTATATAGGAGTAGGGTTAGGCTACAATACATGGACAAAAACGTCCTTACATAGAAATAGACATACACTTTCATATATTTACAACACCCCCTCTTGGATATTTCATGTAATAGTGTTGCTTGACTGCACACGTATATGTTGTCTTGTTAAAACCTTACTAGTAAATAAAAACCCCGTGGGACAAAAATAATTTTGGTCGAAGGAAAAAAAATACAACATGCGTGGATCATAATTGCATCGGGATCTCTAGAGGTAAGTTGTAGTCGTCTCTTCTAGAACATTGGTAGATAGTATGTCTTTGAAATAAAAAAACATTATAGTTACTACACCAAAACCTTGTCAGGTAAACCCAGTAGGAAAAACCTGTGGTCGAAGGAAAAAGATGAGCAAATGCATATGAGTCGAACTATGACATTTTCAGGATGCATTATTAATGGGGTGACCATACCAAAAGTGTGCCTCGTTAAAACCTAGTCAGGTAAGAAAACCTAATAGGACAAAATAACCCTGGACATAGGATAAAAGAGTACACGATGGTCTTATGAGTATACTTCGGAATACTCAATCTTCGGGATACTCCCCATGATAGCGACTCCCTCTGAGAATTAAGAACTTGGTAGATCTGTCAGTCTACACAATCCAATATCATGAACATGTTTCTAGAATGTTGCATTGAGTGATGACTTGTTGTCTACTATAATGAAACCGGTTCTCATATGTTGGATGAAGGTAACATTATCTTAGTAGATAATCTTAGGTTTATTATTGGTGGAGTGCAGTCCACAAGTGCTTCGAATATGCCCTTAATAGCTCTTAGCCATATACATTCACGAGCTACTTCTTGAAGAGTTAGAATCTTCGCATGATTCGAAGACGCAGCAATAAGGGTCTGTTTCTTACACCTTCAAGATATTACTGTGTTCCCAATGGTAAATATATAACCAGTTTGAGAACATACCATATGTGGGCCTGATAGGTAACCTACATTAGTTTACCCAATAAGGCAATGCATCATTCTGACGACCTATGGGGCTTTATTTATTCCTCTATGCATAAGGATAGAATAAACCCATAACTCAGATACCATTAAGGTATTGGAAAATGTCTTTTATGCCATTACAACGACGGTGTGTTGACGTAGAGCTGAATGTAGATAACAAGTTCACAGTGGATAAAATGTTTGGTCTAGTGTATTTGAATCAAGTACAATAATGCGCTTATTGCACTTATATATGAAACTTCTAGTCTCATTATCTCTTTGTTATCATCTACTAGATGAAATGGGTCCTTTCAGGGTCTAGACTATGGATGATCATGGGCATACTTGAAGGTTTCTCTTTATCCTCATTAAGCATCTCAACATCTTCAAGATGTAATATCAACATCTTCTAGATGTGATTTAATTAATAGACTAGAACCTCGTATGCGTAGTACTCGAGCTTCAAGTTGAGACAGAACTTAGTTCTCCTAAGATCCATCATTTCATAATCCAACTTCAGGTACTTAGTTTGGTTTCTTCTGGAATACTAATCAATAGAAAACTTGGAACTTGTTTTATTAATAAACACACATGGGTATTCTTCGTTATCCCGCTCTGATCAAATACTCACTTAGACGGTGATACCACATCCGTTCGGATTATCTCAATCCGCAAAGTGAATGCCTTAAAGAAGTAGAGAGCATGTTCCGTGGTCTGAAACTATTTGCATCAGATATTTTAAGTCCTTCAGGAACTTTCAAACATATCTCTGTATTCAAATCCTCATATAGATAAACAGTAACCATGTCCATAAACTACATATTCAGTTTTCTGGAAACTACCAAACTGATAAGATAAGGGAACGTTATGACGTTCATTACGGGAGAATAAGTCTCTTCGTAATCAATCTCAGAGCGTTGAGAAAACTATGTGCCATTAAATGAGTTGTACTTCTCGTAATCTCATCTTGCTCATTACGCTTCCTTATGACTACCCATTTAAATCATGCAGGTTTAACATGGACAGGTGTGGGAACTACAAGTCCAAACACCCACCTTTTTGTCAAGGAATCTAATTTGACCTGGATTGGTTCTTTCCATTTTGGCCAGTCTTCTCTACGTTTGAATTCATTCATCAACGGAGTAAGGTTCGATTTCATTTCTAGTTATTATTTTGGTAGCTACCGTGAATACATATATATCATCAATGATAATATCATTCTGATTCCATATCTCACATAAGCATACATGAGTTATCGAGATCTCTTTATTCTCGGGAGTAGGTCTATGCGTTGAAGCGCCCCCCAACTTTGTCACTTTTAGGACAAACCCATTATCTGGAATTATCTCATGAGATGGATCAGTTGATACTTAGAAGGGATTGAATTGTGCCAAATTTATCCTCTTTCAGAAATGAGAATCCTTCAAACCTATTAGTCTACCTCGTTTCTAGGCAGGGACATATGATTGGTTAGCCGACATAGTCGTACCTCGTCCATCTGGAACAACGCGTCCTATTGGGACATCTACCTTACATGCATATTTATAGCAGATATATGTGATCTTGAAACTTTAGCTAGATTAGAGGAAGCGTCTGGTGTATTATTAGCTACACTTTGTAAATCTAGAATTTTCTGCACTTCATTCTTACTTTGTCCGGTTTTGGGATCAAGATGAGACATAGTGGGGATATTTCACGTCAATTCACGTCGTTCTTCAGGAACGTTTGATGTTATTATCTCCCCCTAACGACGGGAAGACTATCTCATCAAAGTGATTATCCGTAAATGTAGCAGGAATGAGATCGCCTGTCAAGGGCTCTAAAGAACGTATAATTGAGGGGGATTCATAACCGACATATATGTCCCTCCTTCGTTGAGGTCCCATTTGTGTACGTTGTGTTTTTCAATATCATGCTTCTGACATGTGAGCCCAGTGCGCAGCCTGGTGATGAGATAGGCATGTGAGGAGTACGCTTGATCCAAGGATAAATCTGGGGATACGAACCCTGGATTATTTGGTGTTGAATTTTGGATATTGCACTCCAGTATAGGATGATTTGTGTGAGTTCGGATAGTGAACGATCCTAGAGGCTAGGGTCACATCATTTACGAACCAATTGGACTCGGATAACACAAATGAGTAAGTTCCTCGGATAAAGTGAGTACTTGAGGTTTTGAGGTGATGAAAGATCCTTTATAGGATTTGGTATGCATATCAACGTTGCCTTAGTGACTAAGTATGCTGATGGTCGCATGGATTACAGAATATCAATTTAGGACTCATACAGGAGTTAGGATATTAGACTATGACTTAAAAGGAGTCAAAATTGGGAACTAGGACTTAGGAGGAGTCAGAAGGTGGAAATATTGGTTATAGTTCTGGAGATCGAATGAGGGTTCAGGTAGAAACCTGAGACATTGTTGCGGGCTTGGTAATTCCTGTTGTTGGACCAACAAGTTTGAATTTCGAGGACGAAATTCTTTATGCGGGGTAGATTGTAATGACATGAAAACTTGGGAAAGGGTAATTTGGGAAATTAAAAACGAAATTGAAGATTTTTCCCTTTTAGGTCAAAATTTGACGTTTGGCTTCGGATACTTTTTTAATGTTTCATGAGATCTGTTACATAAATATCAGAATCCTGAGTCCGTGGATAGGCGACATGTCGGAATTGGCGATTAGACAAGTTCATTATGGGTATGAATTGACCGGGGAGAATTTTTGTACACTTGGTATTATGGTATTTTGGTAATTTCACAAGTAAAGATATTTTGTAATGGTGACAAGTGTCATCCTTATCCCTTCCTTCCTTTATCCCCTGTGTGTGCATTGACTTAGCACATATATTTATATATGTCTACGGGTTTGTCTTATGGGTTTAACTGTGACCAAACCGTGAATGGGGAGGAGAGAAGAAAAACCACGGAGGGAGAGAAAGAGAGAAGAAAAGAGAAAATAAAATAGAAAAGAGGAAGAGGTAATCAAAAAGGGAAGAGGAGAGGAGGAAACCCGATACTCAAAACTCAAAAAATTGTAAAATCAAGAATTGATCATTTGAACTATTTGAAGCTTCTTAGCTTGCAACTACGTTGTCCAAGCTCCTAGTTGAGTTACTAGGATTGAGTTGGGTGAGAGACTCGAAGCTTCGGATGCGAGACAAGCTTGGAATCCAAGCTTGAACTTTGGACAAAATCTTGGAGCATCGGGTGGTGGTTTCGAGGTAAATTTTCTCCGTTTTGATGTCATAGATCTCTTCCTAGGATTGAATAGATGAATTTGGACACTTGAAATGTTGAAAACGGACTTAAAATGAAGGTTTGGTAATGTTGTCAACCCTCCAGGTCTGGTTGGATTGCACAGAAAAATGGGTCAACACTTTCAAGTTTGAAGATGACCTCTACTGAAGGTGCATGAGACCCATACGCAGAGGCCATGCGCGGCACGTGGTGCTCATGCCTCAACACCCGAGTTTCCGATTAGCATGACTTTTATTGTGTTTGAAGTTACGAACAGATTGGTGCAGTTTTTTGAGTCGATCGAACATAATCTGAAAGTAGTTTTGGGTGTCTGAAGTATTATGTTTAGGTTTAAAATTTTTATTTAAACCCGAAAATTAGGGGATTTAAATAGAAGATTATTTGGGATGTTGGTGACTCTTGGTGGTGATTTATGACATGTGACACTACTCCCAGAACAACGGAGGAGCGTACAGCTGGGAATTGAGCCGCTTGGATGGTGTGTGAGTGGGCTTTTTTTATATATAAATTACGATGCATGCATAGATAAATATTTTAATTTTTTTCTTGCATGATTTATGTTGCAATGATTTGAGTATGATTTTGAAATTATTATTTTATGATTTTCTGGATTTATCTATTGGTTCTGAACACAGTTATTTTCCGATATTTTGTGGAAATGGTGTTTTTGGCTTAAGCTTGGTTTTGAATGTGTGTTGGCTTGATTTTGAGTCAAGAGATTATGTTAAATGAGTTTCCTTGGTTTTGTGGATTGTATGCCATGATCAACAATCCTAGGATATTGTCAGCGCTTAGACATCTAAAGCACATCTCTGCTTTCCCGAGGCTGGGGATTTGGTTAGTTCTTGAACATCTGGAGCACGGCGCCGTATTTCTGAGATTGATGATGTGATTAGGGCTCAGACGTCTAAGGCTCGGCACTATTTTCTTGAGTCTACTCGGACGTCTAGAGCTCGGCTTTGTTTCCCCGAGTTTGCCTACCAGTAGTGTGGTTACTTATCATGACTGGTATTTAAGCAGCGAGGATTGGTTTGTGTGATTTAATTATGGAAAGGTTATGCTAGGAACTAGAATAAGCTTGGGATTTATTCTTTGTAATACGGAATGTAAAATGGGTTAATATATAAAAATGGGAGAATAATTCGTTATTTTAATAATTTATAAATTGTGATATATATAATAAAGAAAATAAGACCGAGTAAGGTCAGATTAGTAATCTCACTACTTGATGGGGGTTAGTAGGTTGGATGTGGCGGTAACTCCGCAAGGGTGAATTTAATTCGATTAATTTATTTTAAAGTGTGGACTTAAGTAAAATTGGTAATATCTCTTATTTGACAAGAATTGTTAGACGGGAGCAGAGCCGGTCCGGATTTCACAAAAATTTGGAATAGGTCTTGTCATAGCTTCTGGCTAGCCATGTGATTTGTCTCAATTTTTTTAATAGTGGTCATTTATAGGCCACTAAAGAGGAATTTCAATTTTCCAATGTATGTTTTTGGTCGTACAAGTTAGAGGTTATGTAAAAGTATTCCACATTTGTTCTTTTGTAGTTTTGACATGATAACTATTAGCTCGAATATCCTTAAAATTCAATAAAGTTCTTTTGGAATATGGAGAATATATGACTTCATTAATGGTAAATACAGTACCATTAGACAACATAAAGTAGGCTCTACCGGTGCCTTCAACCAAGTTTTATTAGCATGATGTAGTTGTTACATCGGTATGATTAGGCATTAAGTACAAACCTCCTATCTCAGAGGACAATGCACGGTAGCACTATCTGTAAGACCCGTGTCCTGGATGGAACGGTGAACAATCCCACATTTCTGCGAGGGGGGAATGGTCTGGGAAGGGAATGGTGGTGTGCCTTAAAGGTGTAGGCACACACCTATCTAGCATGAGGCCTTTTGGGAGCTCAGTGGCTTTGGGGGGGGATTGGAACCCAAAGTTAAGCGAGTTGAGGCTGGTGTAATTCCATGATGGGTGACCCCCTGGGAAGTTGCACCGTGAGCTCCCGAAAACAAAACCTTGAGGGCACAGGCTTGCCGTTGAGTATTGTTGTGGCCCAAAGAGGACAATATCGTGCTAGATGAGTCGGGACCTGACAGAGGAGAGTCAGGTCCTGACACTATCGACTAGACAAAAAACTTTCCCACTTGACCTGCCTAATCATAAATATAACTAAAAATTAAATGTCGAATTTATGGAAATAAATAAATGGATAAAAATAAATAATATTCCATCAAAAATCAAACTTTTAAATCCGAACTAAACATAAATCACCAAAAATTATCCAAAATAAAAAACAAATATCCATAAAACTGGCACAATGCTAATCATATCATGCATTGGAGGTCTTGAGCCTGGTAATGTGCAGTCAAAGTCTGGAAATCAACAATCTAGAGGGTTGTCCTGATGGGAACTGGTCTTTCATCAAAATAGGTCTCTTGAGTTCCGCGTACAACGTGATACTGTTCAACAACTTGTGTTGATGCATGATAGGTGTTGGACATTCCCTTTCTCCATACACATAACATAGATTTTACTAGTTGTGATTTTGTTGGCGATGGTTTGGATCAGTGTCCCTCTCATTTCGGGCTTTCAAGGCTAAAGGAGCGTCGTTCCCACCACGTGAACCTCGACCACGATTACCTCAGCCACATGGACCAACGGTTACACTGATCTCAGCCCTAGGGGCGCCCATTATGTCTAGGGAGGTTAAGCCCTGCACGTTTACCATGACCCCAGTATCTCCACTACTAATTTGAATCGTGATGAGCAAAAAAATTATTTTAGGAATTTTTTTTTTCTTTTCTACCAAAAGGTTAGAATTTATCTTTTTTCAATAACAAACTGTTTTTCTTTTCAACGAGCAACATGGTAGTAATCAATTATGTGAACTTGGTAAATTTCATTTTCCTGTATTGTTGCTGCAAGACAATACAAGAAGCATAAAATGTGGAGAAAGTCTTCTCAAGAAGGTCAACTTCAGTAAGTTCCTCCCCACAATATTTGTGAAGAGATCAAATTCGGCAAACTTTAGAGTTGTATTCTTTACGGATTTGAAATCCTAGAAGCGAAGACTATGCCAATCATATCTTGCTCTAGGGAATAAAATATCTGGTGATCGAATTAATCTGCCAGCAGAACCCATAGTGTTTTCGAGTTTTCATGACCGAGATACTCACATTGTAGTACCCGATCCATGCATCCGGATAAGAATCATTGCATCAACTTTTTGATGTTCCAAAGTCCCATTGTCTTCTTTCATGGTTGAGCAAATCCTTTTTGCAGTGAGACGAAGTTTCACATCTTTAGTCCATTGACAATACATTCTTCCAGAAACTTCCAACGCATCAAAATCGAGCTCGTTTTGATGTGACATTCTCTACAATGAGTAAATAATATTAGTGTTTTAGGAAAACTTCTCCATAAGCAACTAATGAGAGCTATAGGTTCTATAATGCAGAATGATTAATTTTGAGTAAACATATAATGGTCAATTTATAAAGAAAACTTTGGGTTCCTTTACTATTAGTTTGTTTATGAACTTATGATTCATTTAAATACATATATTTCCTAAAGGGTACTAAAACTAAATTTAATCATCCACAAAAATATTTAAACAATGCAAATAAATATTACATAATATGTAGGCACAATTTAAATAATACTTCTAGTATTAGATGGTATGATATGTTATTGAAGATTTAAACAAATGATTTGATGCTTCAAGATTTGAACTCCATGTTCCAAGACTAGAAGATATAAAAGAAATGCTATTTTTTTTAAAGTCGAGCAGCCGCCGAGCCAAGTCGAGTTGGCGCCAAGCCGAGTTAGAGCCGAGTTGAGTCGCATTTGAGCCAAGCCGTGCTGAGCAGGTCTTAGTCGAGTCGAGTTGTTGGCTCCAGGCTGTGCTGATGGGCTGCGCCTGTTGGGCTTGTGTCTGGAGCATGGGCTCAGTTAGCCTTTTAGGCTTGGAATGCCTTATGGGTTTGGATTGCAGCTTTCCGGGCTTGCATGCCTTCTCGGATTGCAGCCTATTGAGATCCAAAATGTTTTGGACCATGGCGAATTTAGGTTGGATTTTAAGTTGCTTTAAGGTTGATGCATTTCGGGCCTTATGGGCTCATTCCCAACCTTCTGGGCTTCACGTACAATGTTATTCGTGCAGCCTCTAGGGATGCTTGCCCTAGCATGATTGAAGAATTTTTGGTAGCTTCAATTTTACAAACTTCCAATTATCAGGTTCTTCATATCCAAACTCTGTGATTGAAGAATTTTTTGAATCTACAATTTTACAAGCTACCAATTATCAGGTAATTCATCATATCCAAACCTCAATCCCATTCCAAATTTCAAGCATAATTATTTTCATTATTATTATGAGCCAAAAACATTACCACAAGCATCAAAATCCACTTTACAATAAAGAAAATTGAAATCCAAGCATCAAGCATCAAAATATCATCAAACATCATTAAGGTTTCAATTCAGTAATCAACATCAAATTAGGATCAATATGATGAATTATATATGCTATCAATTCCAACAATTATAAAAATAATCAAACATAATTATTGATTCCAATATTAAATAATCCTAGAAATATGAATTCTAAGGTTTTTGTAAATAATAAAATAAATCATAATCAATAAAATTGAAATTGAATTTTGGAATGGGAAAAATCTACTTGATTGAATTAACCATTTTCTTCAGCATTATGTGTGTTGATAACGTACTATAAATTTTTTGAATAATATGTACATTGTTTGAGAGAACGTTGAGGAGGTAGAGAGAAAATACTGATGTCTTTTAATTAGAATAATAATAAAAAAATTATCTTATCATTATAAATGTTGGCGAATTAAAGTAATTTGCAAAAGACTTATTTACCTTTACATGAAAATAGCCAGTAACTTCGGCATTATTTCACATGTTATTGCCTTGAATACAGACAAAATAGTATGGAATATTTCAAAACTACCATTTGAATACGGACATAATGTTTCATGTTGGAAGATAAACCAAGCTTTGGTCTATTAGTAATTATATCATAAGTGTAAGGATAATTATTTCTTTAGGAGTTGTAGGGTTAATTTGGGTTGTGATATAAAAGCCTCTTTATTTGTTTTTGTATCAGAGGGAGAGAGGGAGAGAGGGAGAGAGAGTTTAGAAAGTGAAAATAGAGAAGACAACGACATCTGTCTAAAATCTTCATCTTCTTCTCTATTTGAGGTCTGAAGCCATTTTGGCTATTTATCAATGAATATATGAAGTTATTATCTCCAAGACAGCTTGCTTCAGGTTCTTTATAATTTATTTCTGTGTTGTTTTGATTTAGTGGTTAGTGCTATTGTGTTGTTGTGGTTACTATTACTATGTTGTTGTGTTTGCTTGTGTTTTATTCTACTACTTTTAGTTGCAGTCATTCTAGTTGTTGTTCGTAGTTGTTGCATTTAGTTACATCTTCAATTGCAATCTCAGTGAATTACAGTTGTAATCTTAGTTGCAGTTTTAGTTAATTTTAGTTGCAATCACAGTTGCAGCTTCGGTGAATGGAGAAAAATGAGAGTATCTCTGACTATTTCTCACGTACGTTGCCGTTGTCAAACATGATGAAGTCCAATGGGAAGTCTTAAAGGATGTGCAGATTGTGGCAAAATTCTCCAAACTTTGACAGATCAATTAGAGGGCAAAGTTACAGCAATTGTGGAAACTCGGGACCTCAATATGCTAATGGTGGATGAGTTGCAGGGTTCTTTGCAAACTTATGAACAGAGATTAAATGAGAAGGGTGAGGTTATAATTGAAGAAGCCCTACAAGCTAAATTGAACTTGGAAAAGGAGAAACATGACTCAAAAAAGGGGGAGTTTAACAATGATTTGAGATCATATCTAAGGTACACGAGTATATAAGCTACAAAAGAGGTTCATGAAGAAGATTTAGTTCAAATAGAGGAAGAGCAAGAGCAAGAGGAAATGATGTAGTCGGTCTTATGACACAAGGTGAAGCTAACATAATCAACCCTATGGCAAATCCAATGTCAATGTTACAACTGCCAAAAGTATGGACACTACAAAAATGAGTGTGAGATAAAGGATGAAAGAAAAGGTTTTCATGCCCAGATTGCAGAAAAAAAAAAAGATGGTGATGAAGAAACTTTGTTGCTAGTTTTTAGTGTTGTGAGTGGTAAAGAGAAGACATAATGGCTTCTGGATACAAGGTACAACAATCACATGTGCGGTGATAAAGAATTGTTTAGCGAGCTTGATGAGTCAATGCATTCAACAAACACATTTGGTGATCACACAAAAATCTCTACAAGGTGAAAGGTAGAGTTTCTAACAAATTGAAGAATGGCTCTTGCAATAGTATTGCTCATGCCTACTATATTCCGGGTCTCACCATAATTTTTTGGGCATGGGACAATTAGCCGAAAAGGGATGTGACATTCAAATTCATCGAAGGATATGCACCATAAATAACTCACGGCGTGGCATGATAGCTAAGGTAACTATGACTCGAAATCGGTTGTTTCCTTTATATCTTAATTGTCAACCTCAGCCTTGTTTTAGTCATGTGATAAAAGATGATGATAGTTGGTAATGGCATATCACTATGCCATTTTTGGTCTTAGATGACAGTGAAAATTTGTCATTTGATTGAAGAAAAAAAAAAGTGTTGTTTATGTGAGTGTCATCTATTTGAATCATATCAGATGACACTTATTAACTATTGTCTATTAAGCTAATAGACAACAATTTTTCCACAAACTGTTATCTGAGAGCATAATAGACAACAATTTTCAGAAAAAAAAACTGTTGTCTACGTGTATGAAAAACTGTTGTCTAATGGTGCATCAGACAACAGTTTTTCTAAAACTTGTCATCTATTACTATTATATTTCATAATTCAATTTGTATAATTAATTACCTCGAGCAACGTATATAAATTCTTTCAAAATAAGAAAAATCTTTGAAATAAATTCATCCAAACACACACACATATATATATATATATATATATATGAAAATACATGAATTCAATTGTAATACAATACATAACGTGTTGCAACACAAGGAAGAACAAAATATTACTCAGCTTATAGGGTTACTCCTCCACCTAATTTGTACAAGGCTAAAAGCTTCTCAGGTCCATTAGCTCCAATTAATTTATTATTTTGTGTATTCTTCCTATTTCATCTTAAAGAAATGCAGCAACATGGAATTACCAAAAACCTGATTAGAACAACAACGAAGTCAAATCAGCAAATTAGTTGCACGGAATGTAGAGACAAAATCGAGATTGGTATTAGTTTTTACCAGGATTCCACAAATTTGTGTATTCTTTTGTACAGTTCAAGAAAATTCCAATTTACACCATAAGAAAACAATGAACCAAACAAAACGAAATCATGAAGTACTATAGAAGATATTAACTCAACTGTAACATAACCAAAAGAAAAGGACAAGAAAATATTGTACCCAGCCTTATTTTTTGCATTACTACCATAAAAAAATTCATGATCGACAGCTCAAGAAAACAGTCAACTCCAGTGCAAAGTAATGAACATATTAACTTACTTATTGAACAAGCCTGATCTTCTACGATTTGTTGACGCTTTTAGTCACGAAGTACTCGATGGTCTTCTTCTCCCTTTCATGCATAGTCTGGAAATCCAATTTTAAAGTGATCCATCATCAATCCGTACTATCGAAGTCATCAAAGAAAACGTAAAGGTAGTGATATTGCTGAATCAATTTTAAATCCCTAATATGAATCTAAAAACTTTTCTGAACAACATATATAAATAAATGTAGTGATACCTACCCACATATTACAAGTTCTAATCAAACATCAATATTGGTCACCCATTAACAGCCAAGGTTCATCTTACACAAATCATGATAAAAGGAACAAAAAAAATCCATTTGCATAGATCTCCTCGCCAAAGGTACCTAAGTTGTTGGATGAAATAGTACACTATTAAGGCAAAAATGTTTTCAATCCAATGTTAACTTATCTGAAAACAAGATGAGTGGACTAGCACCAGTGCAAACACTTAAAAAGAAGCAAATGACAAATACTTAATTCAAGTATCAGATACCAATATACCATTCTCAGTTTCCTATGCCCATCCGTGAAACTGTAAACTACAAGTATAAGTAGCACATCAGAATCGACGTACACATCAGCTGGAAGTTGAAGATCAAACATTTTCTTTCTCACTTTTGTGGGTCATGACTTTATCACCTCCAGCTCTTTTGAACTAATACCATTTTGGCAAGGAAACAAACCGGTTTTTGGTATAATTCCTTTAACGGAACTAGATGAAGAATTCATACCTTCAACACCTGGAATTACCAGCATTGACAGAGTTTACCAATGGAAAGCTAGAACCATGCCATTTCCGAGCATCTTCAGAAGTAACTTTGGATAATAAGGGACTTGACGATAATGATGCCTCCATGGGTATCCGGTTTCTATTTAGTTCATTCCTTTTTATTTCATCCATCACGTTTCTTTGAGTTCTGTACAGCCGATGAAGTTCAAACACCTGGAAGACATGAAAATCAATAAATTTCCACACGTCTAACATATCAGGTGCAATCTAAATAAGCAAGGCTGGCTCAACTCGAGGTTCCAATCAGCCAATACCAAATTAAGGTCCTCTTGTATAAGCAAATATATGCTATTGATAACATCCACTCAAAATTTAAGCCCCAAAAAATATTTTGTGACTTTGATTTAAGTAAAACTGCCTTGAAGTTATATGGCATTATGCTCGCTGAGAAAATATGAAACTTTCCAAGTACCTGGTTCTTCAAGATGGCCTCATGCTTAAGCATTGTCTTCTTAACTACATCCTTATCATACCCCGGATAAGCATCAGCAGTGGCCCTTTGCAATACTGCCTGTTTGACAAGCTTTTATCTCCATAATATACGGGCCAAGTACAATTGTTAGGATCCTCATTAAGATCGCGCACTGATGAATATGAAACATTCATTAATAAATAGTACAAGAGTTAGCTATATAGCTAAGTACATGTTTAGGTCATGCAAATCAATTGTACAATAATTTCATATTCTACCTAAGCCTATGCTACATAGTTTCCTAAAAAATCTACCAACATATGAATTAGTAGCCTAACTGGGCTACCAATACTGTACAAGGAAGAATCCTTACAGGTCTTCATAAATATAAATAATAAGTTTCTATAACACAATGAACTTATACAATATATACCACTATGTCCATGTCTGGGGGATAGAAGTTTGCACCAGGTGGTTTCAGCGTAGGAAATGCAGCTTCGTATTCAAGTCCCTTCCACCCAGTAACTGATCTTGTAGCTTCTGGAACCAACTTTATAGCTGAATCTGCAGTTGTCAAAAATGCTGCATTTTCATCAAGTGTTGATAGAAAATGCACAATTTTTAGTTTTTAATATGGAAACAAGTATTTTAAAGAAAGAAAGAAGTAAAGTAAAAAGGGGATGAGCAAGAAGTCCACCCTTATAGAGACAAACAAACTATAAATGGCGCCACATTCAGTACAAACTTCAGTCCAGTCAAGATGAATCACATCAGACCAAAGGGAAACTTTCAAAAATTTGTTAAACACAAACCACATTTGGTACAAAACAGAAGTAAGCATCTCAATTTTTCATGCAACAAGAACATTTACCTTCCTTGTAGAAATTGTTTCATTCCATCTATTGTACCACAATGGAAGGCCAACATTGAAAGTTTGGGACACATTTACTCACGTGCTTTCTTGTCCTTAATTAGTTAGCAAGCCTAGAACAAATCTTTCATGCTACACTATGAACAATATGCATAGAACACAACCTGCCATTCAAAATTACCTGCACTAATTCTGATGTCATTACCAGTTCAACAACTTTCTTAGATGCACCAAAGTCTGCAAGTTTAATGCAACCCTTGTTGTCAACAAGTATGCTTGCACCCTGCATGTGGATACATATTATTAAATAAAAGAGCATATTATTAAATGAAAGAGATGTCAGTTCATATACACACTCTTTAAGTGAACAGTAAACAGTTAGAATACGGACATACATTGATGTCCCTATGCATAATTCCATTCTTGTGAAGGTATTCAAGACCCAATAACAGCTGCTTTGTGTACATTCTTATAACCTGCACATGAAACATTTTAAAGATATAAAGTTGATATCCCGAACACCATAACTCACAGACTATAAGAACACCCAAGGTTAATCATTTAGGCGTAACATATACTTACGGACTCAAGAAAAGATCCAAATTTCCCCAAGAGCGATGATATGGATCCACCTGGCACAAATTCCAATAGTATATTCAATGAATCCTCCTCCCGAGTAGTCCCCAAGTTCCGCTAAAGAGCAAAACCATTAGAAGTAGTAAGACAATAAGTAATCAGCATCACTTCCACAAAAGAAAGAAGACAATCATACTCACAACAATGTTTGGATGTGAGAGATTCTTAAGAAGTTTCACTTCCTCCTCCAACTCTCGAATGTGAGCCTAATGCGTAAAATTGAAGAAAAGTGCAGTCACTCAGTTTAAACCAAAAATTTCTAACACTAATTTCATCACAAAAAAGACATCTATCAATTTATTAAAATTGCCTAGCTTTGACAATTTGAAGGTATTAATTGCAGCTGAAAAAGCAATACAAGCCTTAATCATCAAAATACTTCTTTCATTTAATGTAAGAAAACTTTTTGTGTTTCCAAATGCAAAATATTCAATAATCCAGAAGAATAACAAATACCATAACCCAAAATTATAAAATTATAAAATTTTCCAAAAATAAATGAGCATTATGAAATTAGAATTATGCCTGTGTCTTCTCCTTTGAAGCACTATTTGCCGCTATCAACACCTGTAACAACCACAAAAAACAGTGGCAAAACACCAAAACCCAAATCCCTTATTACGAATCGAAATCCAATCCACAAATTGAATACCAGGGCGGACCTATTTAACTGCTATAAGCTCTCCGGAGTCGAGGTTCATCCCCATGTAGACCCGACCAAAGGCACCCGACCCAATCAACTCGCCCTTGCGCCACCGAATCGACGGCGCCTCATCTCTGGAAGCAACAGAAGGAAAAGCATGAACCTGTAGCTTAGAAAAGAGTCTGACTCGCGATTTCCGGATGCTGGAGCTGATCTTTTGTAGTTGAAACAACACAAAATCCCCTAACACCGACTTGCGATTACCTCTGCTCGCGATTTCCGGAAGCTTTATGAGTTGAAACTAACATGGAATTTAGAACAAGAACAAATTCAATTGAAAGTTATAGAGACTAACCGAGTCCTCAAGCTTCACTTCGATTTCGAAGTTACTTCCCTTCAGAGTCTTCACGAAGATCTTCATGTGTAGTTAGCCGGAGTTGCCGTATGTACAAACTCAAAGCCGGTGATCTGCGAGGGGTTTAAAGAACGAAGAAGAATGCGCAATAAAGTGAAGCAAGAGCAAATTTGGAAGGGTTTGATACAAAAGCAAATGTTGTGGGTTTTCAAGGATTTGAAGGAGAAGGAGATTGTGGACAGCGAGTAGTGTTGTTCTGATGCAGAAAACCTAGGTGAGCGAAAGAAGAAGATGGCGATTTTGGTGTTTCGCCCTTGCAATTTTGGTGTTTCGCCCTTGCAATTTTGGTGTTTCGCCCTTGCAATTTTGGTGTTTCTACCTTGGTATTTCGAAGTGAACACCTCGTTGTTTTGTTCAGCTTCAACGCCTTTTTTTTTTGGTAGATGAACAGTACGAGCATGTTTTACAATCAGTTGCCACTTTCACTTTTTGTCAAATTTTCATTTCCCTCGTTTCCAATATACTCCGATAGACGACACTTAAAAAAAAATATATGTCGTATGATAGTTTCTCAAAATATTAAAAAGATAACCATAGACAACAAGTGTTGTCTATTAATTCCCAAAATATTGAAAAAACTAGCATAAAATCAAAATTATCATCTAATTAATATCATCTATGACCAAAAATGACATAGTGTATGTAGTTTGGACATTTAAACTTTCATAGTCTAACTTCCCTTCGTATGAAAGAATTGGTGTTTGGTTTGCCAAAAATTCAATGTTCAAAGGGAAGTATGTGAAACTTGTGTGTTGGGTAAGAAGCATAGGGAAAGTTTCCCTGGGAGACCCTTATAGAGCTAAAAAAATTTCAGAGTTAATTCGTTCAGATCATTGTAGTGTTGAAGTGACTTCATTTGGTGGTGGTAGATATTTTATCACCTTCATTGATGATTACACCAAGAAAACTTGGATTTTTATCTTGAAAAATAAACCAGATGCTTGGTACACTTTCAAGACATTTTGAGAAACAATGTGGAGAGAGGATAAAAGTGTTTAGAACTGATAAAGGAAAAGAGCATACGGTTTGTGATGAGTTTTTGGAGAGGAAAGACATCAAACATTAGATGACAACAACGTATACTGTGAGGACCAGCGAGATAAAATCAATAACCATAAAGCATAGCTGTAACATACTCCACCATTCATTTCCCAATACGCATAACCATAATCATAATCAAGTCATATCATGCCATAAAATCAGTAAAAACATAAATTTAAGCATGCATCAGAGTTATGAAAGAAAATGTCCACCCATTGTACCGCCGCTCGCTCAAAACATGAGCCGTAAGCTAATCCAAAGCCTCCGGAACATCCAGGCCTATCAAATTCATAGCCGAGGGTCACTAACAATAAATATAAGTCCATACAATAAACCCTCAAAAACTTCAGAACTGTAAGCGCGTCCTAAACACGCATCCCAAGGAGAAAAACCTCTAAAACAACAACCAAACGATCTTCGATCGACCTAAAGCCACCACCATTGGATTCAGAACATCAAAACCTTTCGAACAAGACAAGTTTGACCTCGAAATTCCTGCCCACGTGCCCACACGCGCTGGTCAAACTTTGGTCAACGCTGACGTCATTACTAACTTCACCTGTTGACGTCACCTGCTGACGTCATGATGACAACCTTACTAACGTCTAACAGCTCTAACAGGTACCACGTGGCACCCCCTGACTGGTGTCACGTGTCACCCCCTGACATGTACCCCGTATCACATGCTGAAGTCATCATGACGTCATGTCGACGTCATCCTGCCACGTCACCTTCGATGTCGGCTCTCACAATCCCCGATAGCTCGTCACCTGGCACCAACTCCAGTTTGCCGTATGACCTGACATGATGACATGGACTGTCACATCATCATTGTCAACCTCCATCCAAGTCGTTTGACCCGAATGACTGTAACAGGTCGTTAGACCTATTTTGCTAACCAGGTGCGTTCTTCGCCGTTTCTCAACCAAAACACTCCATTTTTTCACTAATTTGATCATCTCTCACCTAGAAATATATCTACGATCTTGAAATCAAGAAAACTAACCTGAAATTTCTTGGCCAAGATCAAACCTTCTTGGCCCATGTTCAAACCTCCACCAGAGCTCCTCCCTGCATCTATTTCCACTTTTTTTTTGTCCCTATAGCCTCACACAGACTTGAGGAATAATAAAATGGCCTTAAATAGAAGCCCCAAATGCTCAAACCAAAAATCCATTTTCGAAGTTCACGGGTTACCTCTTTTCTGGGCTTTCTTAACTAGCCACCGTCTCTCTTAACCTCACCCTCACTCTCTGTGTCCCTCAACCAACACTAGGTGAAGAGAACAATGAAGAAATGGTGTTGGGATAAGGGCCATTGGTCCAGAATATATATTTTTGGGAACCAAAAAAAAAACTAAATTCAACCCTTTTCGTAAAATGTGCACCGTAAAACCGACTAAAACCTTCCTTGACCTGTAAAATGGCCATCTGATGTCTGAATTCGATGTGCCACCTGTCTACGTAATCGTAATCCCTCGATCTACATAATGGACCTTGGTCAAAGTCCAAATAACCTCTCAGGTCAAAAGTCAACATTTTCCACATCTAGGGGAAAATTTATCATTTCACCTCAACTAATCCCGATTATTCTCGATAATCTCCTAGTAATCTTGTGATTACGTATCGGGTCGTTACAATCTACCATTTTTAATGAATTTCGTCCACAAAATTCCCAATGACCCATGTTCAAAACTGTGGAAATCCAATACCGCCTCGAACCCGAGGCTCCCACGTGTCCACGTACATGGCCAACATCTATCCATAGTATATACCAGAACCAAACGTCACCCGACATCAACTGTAATCTAACGGCCAACGCTAAATCTTGGCTCATCCTCAGTGACCGAACTCGACAAGTGAGTGATCAAACTGTCACGGGAATCTCTAAAACTCCTAAGCCTCGCTCGAGGCAACGATACTCGTCGACCTCACCTGCCACCCATGCAGGTGTACTCAGAACCCAGTCTGACGTCTCTGCTCCCACTGAACAATCACAGCTCCCCTTCCACTAGGAAGTCTCAACCATCACAAACACCCACGACTAACCATCGTGACCAGCTGGTAACCCATCAACTCCACTATTTTCAACCGAGTTTTTATCGAAATTTGACTCTCACTAGAGTCCTCTTATGGTACCTTGTCTCACCCGAAGACCAATTCGGGGATCCTGACTCCTCTCGATTCCCAAACTAGCATCTAAATCATCCAGAGTGTATCTTGACCACATCGAATACCTACGTTGGCCAAGATAATCACAACTCAGTTTTACTAGGGTTCCTTTGGCCAACCATGGCGCTGAGCTCCAAGCTCGTACAATAACCAAACCCTCTAAAGCCTCTCTCTTCTAGGGAAATAGTATTCGATGACCGGTCCTAGTATCTCAATGAAAATTCAACAATGGATCCAATCCGATTACCATACCTCATCCATCTCAGATCCAATCCGACTATCGTACCACATCAATCTCGAATCCAATCCAACTATCGTGCACCTCGGATCAAATATGATTATCATAATGTATCTATCTCATATCCAATCCAATCATCATATGGCTACCTTGCCAATCATGGTCCAACACTAGACCTTATCCGTCCGATCCCAGATCTGGACAAATCGCATACTAACTCAGACTCATTTTTGAGTTCTCCTAGTCACCCGACCAAAATTTATGAAATGTCCAACACGTACTCCCCGAGAACTCCGAAGACAAACCGTACAGTTCACTAACCAATCTAATTTGACTCCCTCTAGAGTCAATTGTGTTAATGGGCTACAATCACGGGGAAAATCCTCTACTAAATCTCAGTTACCGTGGTTGGTTGACGCTAATCCAAAACCATCTCGATCCTCCGAGGATCCATGCTAGTCCTTAACAATAAAATCATGATCAGGAAACCAACACTGGTTCATCAAAACTGGTACTCACTCCACTTGACATATCACTATTCTCCCCTGAGGGTATCCAATACTAGGCTACGGTATTCCACAAATTCCTTTGCACTCCTGGTTCATGTCAAGATGTTATCAATAACCCAATTTCTACAATGCTCCATAACTTTCGGAAGACGCTATGCATCACGTCCATCACTATCGTTCGGGCGTTAGTTAACCCAAATGTCATGATCCAAAACTCATACAGCCCATACCGAGTCTGTTAGCGGTTACATGAACGTCTAATTCCTTGATCCTCCATGGATGACATCCAAGAACCCAGAAGTGACGAGTCAATAAAGACCGTTCACTAAGCACTTCCATGATAAGGATTACTTGTTCCTCATGATCACACTATTCAGTCGCAAATAATCAATTCCAAGTCACAGAGTTCCATCTCTCTTTCACACAAATAACACTAGGGCTCCCCAAGGTGACATACCAAGTCAAATGAACCCCAAATCCACTAAATCCTATGGCTAAACCCTTAATTCTCTCAACTCTGTCGGTACCATCTAAATCCCCCAGAAACTTCCCCATGTGGTGGCAACCACGTAAATCCTCCTACAACACATCAGGAGACTCCTGCACAATCGATATCTCCCCAAGTTCATTGAGATATATGAAAACATCGCAACACGTGCCCAATATCCTTAATAGCCATTCTTTAGTATCTTCCAGTCTCGAAGCCGTAACTGCTGAAGGAAGTATCCTCTGGTCCCACCAAAAGACCAACCATGACAAGTCAGGACTATCAAATACAACTGGTTCCTTAAACACTCAACATAGGAGTAATAGGTAGTCCACCAGTCCATCTTTAGGATCATGTCCAAATCACAAATATCTACGGGATCCAAACTTCCTTATGGTTAAAAGCTTCTATTCAAACTGACACGACCCATCCCAATGACCCTAGGATTACCATGGGATGTGCCATGCTCCCGTCTGACAAGAGGTGCCAGACAAGGGATAACCTATTGCCACTGCCCAAACGGGCTTCCAGAGTGCGTAAGGATCGATGGAGGAGGTGTGCGATGCTCAAGTCTCTGCTGCAGTCGCATCCGGAATCAACCTGAAGGGCATTGAAAACAAAAGCTGTGAGTGGACGAAAATAAACAAGTCTGTTTAAAACATTTATAAGACATTTATGCCCCTCAGTAAAACCATATGCATGCGCCAAAAACCAATGATCACACATTTATTTAGAGATAACCATTAGGACCTTAGCCCGGAAACCAAAGCATTGTTTCAATTTCCAAAAGTCAATCCAAGAGTTATTTCATCAATCCAGTAATATGAACCATAAGGCATATAATATAAACCATAACCATAATTTTAGCCACTGCACTATACACTCCAATCCGACATCCCTGATGTCTGACGTCCCTGACGTCAATAAGGTCACAATCACAAGGCTACGCGTGCCACTCGGGTCTCAATTTCCGAGTTCAATCCCCGAACCCCGTTCGGGTACAGCATCCCCGATGCTTAGCGTCATAGACGCTGGACGTACTAGACGTCCGTGACCTCTCCGGGGTACCTCATCCGGAGGAGACAATATAATATGGAAGGATCTATACAGTGCAGTACCAAATACATTTTATTGATATCCACATGCAAAACATATATGTATACATAGGTAAAATCCAAACCGATCGTTACGTTTCATCAAACGGGTCTCATGCCCAAATACCGTGAAACGTGCCATAACCGAAATATCATCAAAACCATTTATTGATTCCAGCATGTGAACATATATAAAATGTAAACCAGAAAACATTTATTCAATTCCATTTTAGGGTCCCCGACCCGCAATCGTATGTAGAAATCAACTGGGCCCCTGACCCGATTTCACAAGTTAACTGGGCCCCTGGCCCGATCCACATATTAACTGGGCCCCTGGCCCGATTTTACATTATTCAAGTTCGTAACCGTTTCATGAAATCATATCCAACCATATTTATGGAAATCGGTGCAAATCCAGAAAACCTCGATTTACGTGCAAATACGTAAATCACCTCGAAATACGTGAAATCATTTTAAATTCACCAATATCCAAAGTAAATCATTTAATCATAATTATAACAATCATAAAACAGTTATGCATGCATCGAATTTATGAAACCAATGTCCACTCACAGACCGTTTAACCGAGCGCCTCGATACGCGTGTCATAGGCCTTCCCGGGCCACACCACTATCACCGGGACTTCCAATCCTGTCCAAATCACATTAGAGGATTACTAACCCCTTCATTAACATTCTATCAAAGTCCCGTAATTTTTCCCGAATTTTTAAGTATTTTTAAACTGGATTTAAAACCTTCGGACATCCCGAACAATAACGAAACGGGATCCGATCGACACGAAACCAACGCTAAAATGTTCGTTACATTGTGTAGGAAAAAAGTCATGTTGGAAGTTTCCCAAAATTACCTCACACGCGCCCCCACGCGCCGGTTGAACTCCCTGCGCATGAAACCCACGCGCCGGGTACTGTTCACCGTCTTTCAACCCGAACGACTGGTAATCGGGTCGCCGTGACCCGCGGGCCAACCCGATCGATTCTCCGCCATTCCTTGATCATTTTCGACAGGGTTTCCTCCTACAAGATCGTCTGAGTTAAACTAGGAGTTTTGTGGAAACAAAAACAAGGAACAACGTCAAGATCCTTACCTCCCCGATCGAGAAGCTCACGGCCAGCTCCACCGTCGACTGCTCTCAGCTCCGACCACCATTCTCGATGAAAACGGTCCCAATAGACTCGTCTCATCCTCTGAGTCATCATCCTGGTTACTAGATCGATCGAAAGACAGTAAAACCCATCCTGCCATTTTAGACCCGAGAATCGGACTCACGGGTTTAGGGCCTACCTCGCCGCCGTGGTCACCACCGTGGCCACCGCAACGCCTGGAATGATCACAGGAACATCCATCACCCTTCAACACGATCACAACCAGTCTACCTCGACATTCCCAATTTTGAGTTTTTCGGGCCTCCCCTGTTTTCCCTTCCGCCGTCATCTCCGCCGGCTCCCGCCGTCTCCCATTGTGCCCAGCTCACAGCAGTCATCCCACAACCCTACGCACGATCCCATGGATACAGATATGGTGGTGGTGTGCAGTGTGAGCCGTGTACATGCTCACGGGTTTTGAGAGAAATGAGAGTGAGAGGATGTAGTCTGATACAATTAAAGAGAGAGGGGGAACAGAATCAACGGCCCAGATTAAATATGTTTTTAGAGATGGATGGCCCAGATCAAAAGATGCAATAAGTGGGAATTCTTTATATTTTTTATTCCAATAATTTAATCCAATCCCACCAATCCAGATCTGAGTTCATAATTAAAGGTTAGTGGTCCACGTGTCCCACTCAGAATCCCAGACCAATCAGAAAATGCCACGTGTCCCCGCCTCGTAATGCGTGCATAACGAACCCAAACTTCCGTGACCCATAACTTCGTCGTCGAATCTCCGATTTCGGCTTGCCGCCTGTCGTTGGATTCGCATCGACGAAACCTACGTAATGGTCCTTGGCCCTCGGCCATCGGACATCCTGGTCAAAAAGTCAACATTTGCCCCTATTTCGTCCAAATTACGAAAACGCCCTTGAACTTCCGTACATCATAACTTCCACCACGAACGTCGGAATCGAACGTGCCACCTGTCTATGAACTCGTGACGTCCCGAACTATGTCACGGTCATCGGTCAAAGTCTATTTGACCATCCGAAATAAAAGTCAACGTTTTTGCCCACACCTAGGGGCAAAACGGTCATTTTGCACAATTCGTCCGAAATCGCCCAACTAATCCCAGATTAGTGAATCACAATTAAATATTATTAAATCCCGATATTCGGGACGGGTCGTTACACAAACCGAATAGGCGATCCAACACAGCACTGGTCGGAGTACTGATACTAATGTCCCAACCCAGTGGGATCCACTCCAGGTCAACAAAAGTACACAACCTCTATAGATAAAGTGTGTGGGTTCATATTCCACCAACACTCGTGCATACTCGCCAAGGCAAGATAAAACACCTGTCTCTACTCCAAGTGTAGTACATGTGTCCAAAAGTCCCACCGAACTAGAAAGATAGCTGTAATCTCAACCGGATTTTCTCGAGATCCTTTCTAGCGCAGCTCATCGACCATTGCAATTGTATGATTGACATTCGAAGACTCAGAGCTAGAAGCCTCCCTCTTCAAAGCTCCATTCTTGTACGTGTATTGATGGATGCGGGGGCTACACATTCTTTTATTTCGAAGAGTTGTGCTGGTATGCTTGATTGTGTGGTATCAGCCTTAGATTGCGAAATGGGTGTTGGCACCCCGATGTGCATCGTGTACCTTGTGAATCAGGTGATTCGAAGGTGCCCGGTGAGAATTGAGGATGTGGATTTGCCAGCGGACTTGATTATTCTGGATACCCACGACTTCGACGTAATTTTGGGAATGGATTGGCTATCGGAGCATGGGTCGCTCATCGATTGCTGTAGTAGGCAAGTGATTCTGTGGAGCCCGGGTTTTCCGGAGGTTATCTTTCAGGGGGAGCCTGAC